>PVJC01002213.1:31894-82042 GCA_004026665.1 Murina feae | reverse complement strand
CCAGTATTATATGAAATGCTGAAAGGTATCCTTTGAGAATGAGGAAGAAGAAAAAGGAAAGTAAAAATTATGAACAACAAATATATATCAACGAGTGAATCTAAGAATCAAGTGAATAAAAAATCTGATGAACAGAATAAATTGGTGAATAGAATAGAATCAGAGGCATAGAAAGGGAGTGGACTGACAATTTTCGGGGATTAAGGGTGTTGGGGATGCGTGAAGAGACTGGACAATAATTGTACACCTATGGATGAGGACAATGGGGGGGCAAGGTCAGAGGTTGGGGGGGGAATTGGGAGGAGGGGAGCTATGGGGGGGAAAAGAGGAACAACTGTAATAATCTGAACAATAAAGATAAATAAAAAAAATAAAAAGCTTATGTAAATTTATTTCAATTTAGGCAACATGACCACATAGAAAATATCCTTCCCATAAATCTACATTTTTATATTGATTCAAATGTCTTCTGTCTTTTGTTTTGTTTTTGTTTTCTCTTTTTGAACACACATTTTACTTTCTTTACCTATTTTTTTAAACAGTTGATTCTTTGCACCCTTATTATTTCTAAGTAGATTTAATTATATATGTTGATTAGATCTTAACTCTTATAATTCATTGCCCCTGGTAAAAACTTAACAATTAAGAAACTCTGTATTGTCTGTTTTACTAGCATTCTGTAAATTGGCTAATGTATAAATACATTTTAAAATTTCTAGAAGTACATTTTTTCATAGTAAATTTTTCAATGTGTCACAAAACATATTTACTAACATATCCAAGTATATTTAGGTACTCTGCAAGAGAGAGCCTACAGTGCATAACTATGTTCAGTCATGAAGTTTTCAGTATTTTATTTAATTTAGAAATGATTTAGATATGGAATGAATATCTACCATTTAACTTTCTCAGTCTCATAACTTTAAGGTTTCAAGTTACCAAAAATATTTGGAAACTATTTTTAAGTATATATAATATTGCACATAATCATTGTTGAAAAATTCAATTACAAATTGTATCACTCAATCATAAATTTTATCTTACTTATACCTATTAACTTGTTGTTTAAATTACTCATGAAAACTTCATGAGGCATTAAACTACTAACCATTATCTTAAATTCTTTTTCTTGCTGACAAATTTTTAACAGATATAATAAAAGTTACTATCCTCCCAAGACCCAAAATGACTCCTACAGAGAGAAAAAAGAAAAAGAAAGACCTAGACAATTTCTCCAAGAGCTGGCAACAGTAAGAAGGACTCACACCACAAAAAGATGCAACTCACATTTTTATTTAAGCACCAGATGCCTAGTGCAGGAAATTCGTGCATGGGGCAGGGGATAGAGGTGAGAGGGAGTCCCTCAGCCTGCCTGCACCCTCTCACAATTCAGGACCTTTCAGGGGCTGTCCCTCTTGCAATCTGGAACCACTGGCTCCCAACTGCTCGCCTGCCTGTCTGATTGGCCCTAACCACTCACCTTATTGCCTGATTGCCCCTAACCACTCCCTGGGGCAGCCTGGGCGAGGGGCTGTGGTGTTCTGGTCTCTGTTCGTTTCACCGTTTCGGTCGCTAGGCTTTTATTATATAGATTTTGAAGCCCCAAACATATTATCTGACTGATGTACACACAAGAATTAACAGCCTGCATGGCATGATCAGGCAGAAAGCCAATCCAAGTTCTTGGGACACAAAACAAGATGAGCAAGAAGGCAGCAGCTGTCCTTAGGAAAAGATTGATGCCCACCAATGAGTATTCCAAAACCAAATTCATGAGTCAAGATTGAAAAAAGACACTACAAAATGGCACCTTCCTTCCCTGACCAGGCACTACAGGATCCAGGAGAGCACACTTGGTAAGAATTCTCACCCACTGACACTTCGGCCAGTTTTCCCAGGATGCAATCTGCAGGCTTCCAAGCGAATGGGGTTTAAAGTAGAAAGTGTAGCGCCAGTGTGTACCAGAATTTAGAAAATTTCCCATCATTAATTGTAATCTTCTTATGCATAAAACAAACCGATGGTGTGCTCAATTCTTTGAAACATCAGGATACCATTTCTTGAGCTAAACACATTAATACCTACAAGGGATATGTATTTGGTTGGGGATTTTGTAGTGTTTTACACTGTACCGCACTGCATTAAAAGTTTCTAAAATAGGTGGGTGGCCTAGAGTCAACATGTTCTATGAGCAACTTATCCTACCAGGGGAGCCTTAGGGTTAGCTCATGAGCATTCTAACAGCTTTAAGTGCCCGACCTGTGCCCATTAATTTTTCAGCTTTGCTTCTGAAAGTCCTTTTAGATACATTATTCCTTTTACTAGAATATTTGTTTATAGTGGCACATACCCTAATGGCTTTTAATAGTCCAATGTGTGCCTATGTAGATTTTGATGGTCAAAACAGTCTGATTCCTTATCTTTTTTTACTAACATCCCGAGCTGTTTATGTTGTGGACTTTCTTGAAGCTTTCTGAGCTCACAGATGGCTGGCATTTGCTGTGGGTTGCCTGTGTAATTACCCCAGAACTTTCCAGTGCCCCAGAACATATATCACTTAGAGGGTTCAGTGAAGTCTGTTTTGGGCATCTTCTTGCCCTATGTGCCTTATTGGTCAGTTTCAGATACCATTGCTGGGACCAAATGTGTGAAGCACATAAACCAGTAATATCGTTGTTTATTATCATTGTCAGGCATTATATACTGTGAATAATTGTACTGTGATGCCTTTATATAACTAGTAGCAAAATAGCTTTGTTTATATCAGCATGATGTATACACATAAATGCACATGACATATACACATATACATATATGTTTTTAAAGTTGTTGTTTTTATATCAGAGCTGCCAGAGTGGAGCTCAAATCTGAGAGTGACTTTCCCACAGCCCTCTCTAATGTCAAGAGGAACCGTGAACTCAATGTCCCATTACCGTTAGCAGTCAGCTTCATATCTCATTGTTGTCACCAAATCCATGAAAAATAAGCAAACATTTCAGGTATTATAAACAAACTTTAATGCTTCATGATGTGGACAGTCTTCTTTTAGAGAACTGCAAAATGGGGCATAAGGCAGTAAGCTTTATAGGATAAAGAATACAAAATAAAAAGAGGAAAACAAAATATCTGATTGGCTGGGGCCACATGGTTAACTTATTTGGAATGAGAATGTACCCGGAAATAAGAATAGATTCCAGAGTCAGCTTGGTGTTTGGGGATTGACTGACTGGGTATACAGTCATGTACTCTTTAATGACAAAGATACATTCTGAGAAGTGTGTCATTAAACAATTTTGCCCTTGTGTGAAATCACAGAGTGTACTGACAAATCAAGATGGTATAGCCTACTACGTACCTAGACTATGTGGTGTAGCCTATTGTTCCAAAGCTGAAAACCTGTATGACATGTTACTGCAAAAAAGGTGAGATTGAGTCAACTTCAAGAGAAAACAATGTAATCAAAAGTGACAATAAATTAGAGAGGTATGAACCTGCTGCTGACATAAGATGGCATACTGTTTTACAGCAAACTCTAATGTGTCAACTGAAGAATAATATTGACTAGGTGTTTTTCATCAAAAAGGATTTATTTGGAAAAAGAAAAAAGTGACAACTCAATGCATGCAGACATGACAAGTCAAATTTTAAACAGAAAAGTGTAACAGTGACATAAGTTAAACCTAGCCTTTGTTTTAAAAATTCTTCAACTTCTTTTAACAGATTATTCTCATTCCATTGTGATGAGCAAGTCTTAGTTGGATACCTCATTTTTAATAACCAGGCTTTCTAGGAAAGAAAAATTGTAGACACTGTCATTCAGCACCAAATATACAAAATACTTCATGTTTCAGTTATGGCCTTCTAATTTTGAGTTCTTCACAGAGATAACAGAGTCTATTCTTTCCAGAAGGTTCTGCCTTCCACTGATGCCGCCTCTGCCCATGGTCTTTGTCACTCTGTCAGTTTCTCCTTTGCTAAATTTAAAACTGAATAATGAGGTCACCCACAGGGCCTACTTCTAGGACATTGGCAGGCTGAGACTTTTAAAAAATGTTCAAACTGCATCTCAAATTCAATTCTTATGATGGAAATATGACACTTGGGATAAAAGTAAGAATGGCTGGTCTGGAATTTTATATCACATTTTAATAAGAAGTGTATCTCATCGTATTTTCATTTTTATTTTGAGAGAATTTTTTTTAAGCAGTAGAGCAAGTCTGATTTTTACTTTGGTAAAGTCTTTGAACAGAGCATTTAAATGGATTGGAGGGTTATTTGCTTTTTCTTTTATGGTATGAGGAGCTACACATTTCTTAAAAAGAAGGACATGGATGCATTATTTTTGGGAGTTTTATTTGAATTGCTGTTGTACTTTTGGAAAATATTTCATTTTACATTTAAAGTCTGTGCATCTTGGTAATATCCTAATTTTATAGGTACAATAAGAAAAAAATGACATCTCAAAAATGATATTGAACCACATAAAGGAGATATGAGCTTTTCTCTTTAGGTTATATTAAAAGACAAGATCTGTAGTTAGGCGTGTATATTTAATGGATTCAACAATTAGCTCCATTTGATCAGACATCGTAGGGAAACACTAACTGTGTTGCTTCTCAGAAATGCAAGAGGCTTAAGTTAATGGATTTCTGCTTCAGTTTTGCCTCTGATTTTAAAGGATATAAAACCCAACTGTTATCAGGGTTGAATGCTTATGAAATATTGTAAGATGTCTGAAACCTTTTCGGATGATGAAAGCCAAAATAAAGTTCTTATTTTATGCTCCTGTTTGAGTACAGAGTTATAATTAACTCAACAATTATTTTGTATTGATTGAATGGAAGAAACCTTAGAGCTTACCACACATGTTATATGTGATATATGTGTATTTATATCTATAAAACAAGTAGAAATTTATTAACTTGATGAAGATCAAGAATCTAGTTCTATAAGTAGAAATCAGGTAACCTAATTTAAAATTTAATGTTTTTTCATTAATTTTTTAGCTAACAATATTATTATTGCATCTACATTTATTGACCTTTAACGTGAGCTAGGCATTTTACTATACAACATGATATTAAGTGATATGTTTTGTTTTATCTAACATTAATTTGCTATTCACATTTATGCTAGATTTTTTAAAAGAAATATAGACTGGTTAATCAATCACCAAGATCTACTACATATGAGAGAAGGCTAAAGAACTACTAGTAAAAGGCCTTTCCATTGATTTATACGAATAGAGAATGCTAAGCATTTTGCTTTCTCTTTTCATTTCTGCACTCAGTTCTAACTCCAAGCCAAGTGAGACGGCATCAAGAGAACTCTTTGAGCTTAGCTAGCATGGCTCAGTGGTTGAGCGTCAACTTATAAAACAGGAGTTCATAGTTCAATTCCTGTTCAGTGCACATGCCTGGATTGCGGGCTCAATCCCCAGAGGGAGCATGCAGAAGGCAGCCTATCAGTGATTCTCTCTCATCATTGATGTTTCTATCTTTCTCTCTCCCTCTCCCTTCCTCTCTGATATTAATAAAAATATATTTTTTTAAAAAGAGAGAACTCTTTGAGATATTAGGAGAGGTAATCTTTAAGAGAGAAGTCCCACATATTACCTGTGTCAATGCTTAGTAAGCTTCAGAAACTTTTATATTAATTTCAACCTGCTTCATAATATTTTTAAATATTTTTATTGATATGTGAGAGGAAGGGAGAGGGAGAGAGAAATGGAAACATCAGTGATGAGAGAGAATTATTGATTAGCTACCTCCACTACATCCCGTACTTGGGATCAAGTCTGCACCTTGGGGATGTGCCCTTGACCAGAATCAAACCCAGAACCCTTCAGTCCACAGGCTAATGCTCTATCCACTAAGCCAAACCAGCTAGGGCTCAATCTACTGCTTGAGTAGTACACAAGAGAATTATTAATAGACACTGACCCATGTCCTTATACTTTGGGAGGTTTAGAGACTGTTGTCTGAATCTCTTCTGGAGAATTCAGAAGGGGTGGGTTGGCTTGATTAGCTATCAATGGCATGGAGTGAAATAAAGACATGAATGAGTAAGGCTTGCTTTTTCAGGTTTTGACCCTTTGGGTGAACCATAAGGACCAGAGCGGAAACAAATGACATAGAGACTAAAAATCAATACAAAATATTAATGAAACCAAGAGCTGATTCTTTTAAAAAAGACAAATGAGATTGATGAGCCTTTAGCCAGACTCACCATGGAAAAAAAAAGAAAGAGGACCCAAATAAATAAAATAAAAAATAAAAGAGGCAAAGTAACTCTGACCCCACAGAAATGCAAAGGGTTGTAAGAGAACACTGTAAACATCTACATGCCAATAAATGGCACAACCTGGGTGAAATGGTCCAATTTCTGAAAACCAAAAATCTTGCAAAACTCAATCTGCAGGAATCAAAAAACTCCAAATGGGCTGATAATAATTTTTGAAATTGAAACAGTAATTTAAAAAAGTAAAGAAAAAAGAAAAACTCCCAGAGAACACAAGTTCTGGACCAGATGAATTTACAGGTGAGTTTTACCAAACATTCAAAGAAGAAATAACACCTCAAACTATTCCAAAACCAGATAAAGACACTTCAAAGAAAGAAACTTACCACCAGCCACTATCCCTGATGAACACAGATGCTAAAATCCTTAAAACACACACACACACACACACACACACACACACACACACACACAAAGAATACGGGGTGGGGAAGGGGTGGGATTAGTAAATCAGATCCAGCAATGCATTAAAAAGAGCATATATCATGACCAAGTGGGGTTTATTCTAGGAATACAAGATTGGTACAATATTAGCCAGTTAATAAATGTGATACATCACATAAACAAAATGAAGTATAAAACTTACATGAGCATATCAATACACACAGAAACAAAACATCTGACAAAATCTAGCACCCATTTTTGATTAAAATAAATTCTCAGCAAAATTGAGGGAACATACCTTAACATAATAAAGGCCATATATGACAAACTTACAACCAACATCACACTTAATTGGCAAAAACTAAAACATTTCCTTTACAAGAACAAGATAGGGTTGTTTGCTTTCAACCCTCTTATTTAAAATAGTCCTGGAAGTCCTAGCCACAGCAATCAGGCCAGAAGAAAAAAAAAACAAAAGGCATCCAAATTGGAAAGGAGAAAGTATAAGGGTGGTTGTGCAAGAGTGCAGACCTGCCAATAGGGATGCAGAGGAAATGCCCTGCCCAGGACCTTCCCTTGACCAATCAACAGGGACCACACACATTACCCCACCCCACTACTTCCAGCCCTATAAATCTGTTGTACCCCTAGGACTGGCACTTCCTCCCTGCCATGCCACTGCACCAGTGAGTGTGTGTGGGAAGTCCGAGTTAACTTGAATAATAAAGGCCCTCATGTTTTTGCATCAGAGTTGGGCTCACTCGTGGTCTTTGGGGATCACAACATCTGGGCATTGCATTGGATATTTAGGCACAACTTTTGGGGCCTCATCCAGGATCCCCAAGACATTCGAGAGACCCGCAATCCGGAGAGCCTGGCTGCGGTAGGTGTCCATCTGTCTCGTCTGTCTTTCTGCGTGAGCTCATTTTCTGATAATGCCTGAAGAAGCCTAGGCAGATGTGCCGGAATAGGCATGGGCTGGAAAACTTGGGAGACGTCCCAATTTTCCTGGAGAGAAGGAATTGGAGAGACGGGAAATTTCCTCTCCAGGATTTCAGACAAGAGAGAAGGAATTTTTGCCCCTCTAGGGTCTGAAACGAGACAGGTCGCTCCTGCTTTCGGTTTTGCTTCCACAGAGTTGGAAGGTTTTTTTTGGGGACCTTCGTTTATCTGTTTCTGTGTTTCTTTGTTTTATTCTGTTCTGGGGAATTGGGTACTGTTTCGTTTATCTGCTCAGCTCTACTGAGAGAGTTAATTGGTCTGTTTGCTGTGGCAGGGTGCCAGCAGCTGCTTTTCTTTCCACAGGCCACAACCTCCAAAAGAGAGGCGTACTGAATGGTTTACTGAATGTTTTTCTGAAACTCCACTGTTTTTATGTAAATGCAGTACTCGCCGGTGTAAAAGTGTTTCTCTGTTTGTTTGATTAATTCTTTTCAACCTGGTCCCTCCCTGCAACATAGTGATAGCTTCTCCTCAAACTTAGAAGTTTTGGAATTGCTCAAACCTTACTGCCTTGGGTCAGGTTCTCTGTGTACAAGAATAAACAGAGTAAGGTTTCAATAACAGAAGCAGGCCAGAGGAAGCTATTTACTATGGAAGGAAAATCTGGTGAGCTTTACCAACAAAGGGCTGGTTAACTGCTGAAAACGGCCAGAGGGGTGCCTCAGGCCTGGGTCATAGAAATCCAGATGAAGGCTCAGGTAGGAATGTGGTTAATTTGCATTTTAAATTTCTCAGGCTTTCAGCAAAAACTGCTTCTCAAAAGATAAAAGTTTTGATCTAGATTTACAGTATGAAAGTTTAAAATGTGCTGTTTCAATGTATATTGTCTAAGTTTTGTCTCGTTAAGTCATGCAATATAAGCAAGTTATTTCTTATCTGAAAAGGGTTAAAGCAGCTGCCCTGCAGGCGGAATTGCACATGGCTTTCATGGAGGCTGCCATCTTGAAACGGTGGTGCCACCCCTCCCTCTGAGTTAGACAATCAGAAAAGGAAATGTTGCTTACTGAAGCAGAATGGGATATTTTTAATTTGCCTGCTCTTAGTTCTTATTACAGAAGGTTTATTGTACTTTGTTGAATGTATATTTTCTTGAAAGTAAGAGTATACTTAAAGTGTGTTGATAAATGTATGCACCAAGGTTTTAATGCTTTATTGTTTAAATATGCATCTTTATTGCTTGCTTAAAATTGTTTAGCTAGTAAATTTCTTTTGGGTATGAATATGTTGCTAATCTAAGAAATTCTGGCTATTTAAGGTTTCTAAGAGTGAAGAATGCTATACAAGTTGCTGGACATATGACAGAAAGAATAAAAATAAAAACAGTAGGAATTAAGGCTAAAAATAAGAAGCTAAGCTAGTAAATGGGAAATTACTAAATTTGGCTGGTCTGAGTGCAGTGGTGTCTTATAACTAATTGATCACAGCCAATCTAGTCCTGTGCCAGAATAGTTTTTAAGAAAATTGGGCAAACTGTGTTTGTGGCTAGAAAGAAGAACTAGCCACACTGCACAGCCCTGACAACGGCTCCATAGAGACAAGAGCAATTTTGCCTTGTGTGGGAAGGCCAAGAATAGACTTTAGTCACCTCCCCAAGATGTTTGTATAGCCTTAACCATGTGTCATGTGTAGTAGCAGAAGATTTAGCTGTCAGAAGCAGCCACATTGCCAATGTTCAGTTGTTAAAAGGACAGGTGCCCAACTGGGCAAAGCAGAATACCATCAGATTTTTGTGTCTATTGAGAGACGGTTGTATACTGTCTTGCAGGCCTGTATGCCCATGCCCATGTCAGGGGTGGCACAAACCTCAACTGTAGGAACAATTAAGCCTAAGAGTTCTAACTGACTGAAAAGTATGAAATGTATGGCTTTGGTGTAATAGAGAAAGATAGGTCAGTAAGCTAGGACAAGTAGAATAGGGAACCTGAGCAGAAATTTTGTCTTCCCTAAACCAAGGACACTTGGGAATGGACAACAGTGTCCCATGGCAATTGATTGTAGGTCATTTGAAATGCTGCTTAATCCTATTTTAGAAAATGCGCATTTGTAAAGAAAGAATTCTCGCTGCCCTCCAGGCCTGGCTAAGAACCACGCCCCTCGTGCTAATCAAATTAAAGCCTGGAGCAAAGTCTGTTAAAATCTGCTAGTCAAGAGAAATAAAGGCTAGGGACAAAGAAAGCAGGCAGTATGTGCCATTCCCAGCCCTAGTGCCTGGCAATAGATTTGGGAATTTCTGAGAGTAGATCAGAACTGAGGGACTGGCCGAGATTCCTTTGAGTTGGGAGGACCAGAGGCTGCATATTCAGGAAGATTCCTCAGGGAGGATTGAAGTGCACAGGGGCATCAGGAGAGAATTTGGGATCAATAGAGGTGGGGCACAGATACTCACCCCCCGAAAATGCATGGGCTTTGAACACTCACCCCTTCTGAGGGAAGTCTCCTGCCCCATGGCTGCTTTTCCCATGCCCAGCTCAGAGTGGGACCCAGGCAACACAGCTCAGATCGGGACAGAGAGCTGTTGGAGGGTATGGAAACTTCACAGAGGCAAGGGACAACCGGGCCACACATGAAGTAGCCTGGAAGACTGCCCTGGAAACCAGTGGGGCCGCTACAGAATAAAGGGACTACTTCTACTAAAGTTCTTGCAGGTTTTGCAGCCTACCCGGAGGGAAGTCCAGGAGCCCAGGGGCAGTGGTGGCAAGGGTGGGCATGCCGGGGCTGCAGACAGTGTCCCCTACCCTGGGGACGGTGGGAACGGCGTGAACGGTGGCGGCCACTCCAAGCGGCGCCTGGATGCACCAGGGCCAGCGCAGGCAACAGCGTGTTCGAGCTACAGGTGGCCAACACCCCAGATGGCGAGAAGCAGTCGCAGTTCATCGTAAAGGGATCGCTGGACCGCGAGAGCTGACCCTGCGGGTGCATGACAACGGTGACGTGAACGACAACAGTGCCCGCTTCCGGACAAGGCTGACCTGGCAGAGAACATTGCCGCCACCGAGTCGGTGCAGCGGCTGCTGCACCTGGATGAGGCGTTGAGCTGGCTCCTGCACCGCATTGACCTTGAGGACAACAACGACAACTCACCCGTGTTCCAGGGGGGCCACTGTGTTGGCCACTGACACCAATAGCGGCAAGAACACGGAGGTCGTCTACTCGCTGGAGCCCTCAGTGATGGGGGTGTTTGGCCTCCCCGTGCTGCAGGGCAGCATCATGGTGATCGTGCAGATGGCCCACAAGCATGGATCCACCGCTCCTGAGTGAGGGCAGCCTAGCCTGAGTGGATAGGGCTGTGTGCACCCACCTCTGGGGCCATCCTCGTGGATGGCAGGAACCTGCAGACAGACTTGGCTGCAGTCAGAAAGGAGCTGAGAGTAAGTCCTCAGCAGGGATGTCGTGTTGGACAGGCTCACTGTCCTAGAACTGCTCTTCACACCCATCGAGTCGCCGCAGCAGACCTGGGTGCCCGGCAGGAGGTTGCTGATGCAGCATCAACACCAGCCAGCCTGTGCCCTATCTGGAGACCTGCGGAGGAGGCTGTCATCTGGGACATCTTCATCCAGTAAGCGGACAACCCATGCAGCTTGCACCACGGGCCTGATGAAGACCTGCGTCCCACAGGCATCTCCTCCCCAGTGACCGAGCCGGCTTTGAGGGGCTCCTCCAGGCGCTGGATCAGAACCGGCGCCACCTGTGCCTTGTGGGTTGTGGGGTTGGAGATGCCACTTTGGAGGAGGTATTTCCCAGAGAGCAGTCGGATGTGGCCCCAAGGATGGAGTTGGAGGCGCAGAGCCCGAGGCTTCCAGCATCCACTCTGGCTTGCACAATGGTGCCTTTGCCAGCACCCTCATGCAGGCGGCTGTCTGCACCTGCAGAGCTGCCCCAGCACCAATGCCCGGGCCCCCCACCCTGGCTGACCTCCAGGGGCCACATAGAAGTGCTTTTGGTGCCTGGGGAAAGCCCCGGGCTGGGGGCTGGTCTTTTGAAGGGTGAGGCCAGGATTCTGTTACGAACTCAAACCTGTCAAGGCCAGAGGACATCTGCTTGACAGGAAGTACCTGGCAGGGGTGTGGGAGACCCCTGCTATGGAGGACATCTCAGGCCCTTTTCCTCGTATGCGGGGCACAGAGAAGGAATCTCTGCCCCATGCAGCAAGGATCAACATGTTTTGACCAAATGCATAAAGGGGCTTTGGGGGAAGGGTGAATGAACAGAATGCTCCCCTCAGGACCTCAGGGAAAGGAGTAAGAGTCAATGATTTGACTCATGTACACAAAACCAAGGGGGGAATGTAAGGGTGGTGCAAGAGTGCAGACCTGCCAATAAGGATGCAGAGGAAATGCCCTGCCCAGGACCTTCCCTCGACCAATCAACAGGGGCCACACACATTACCCCACCCCACTACTTCCAGCCCTATAAATCCGTTGTTCCCCTGGAACTGGCACTTCCTCCCTGCAGCGCTGCTGCGCTGGTGAGCGTGTGTGGGAAGTCTGAGTTAACTCGAATAATAAAGGCCCTCATGTTTTTGCATCAGAGTTGGGCTCACTTGTGGTCTTTGGGGATCACGACATCTGGGCATTGCATTGGATATTTAGGCACAACAAAAGTAAAATTGTCATTATTCACAGATGACATGATATTGTACTTAGAAGACCCTAAATACTCCACCAAAAAATGACTAGATTTAGTAAATGAATTCAGCAAAGTAGCAGGATACAAAATTAACATCCAGAAATCAATGGCATTTTTAAACACCAATAATGAAGCCTCAGAAAGAGAAACCTATAAAACAGCAAAAATAAGATACCTGGGAATAACCAAGGTAATCTTATAATCAAGGAGGTAAAAGACCAGTCAGTACTTGGACAAGTATATGACATTAAAAAAAAAGTAGAGGAAGACACAAATGATACCGAATTTTTGGACTGGAACCTGGATTCTTTGTCCACCGGAATCAAAGAATGAATCCATGGATAGAAAGTGGTATAGCAAAGGTGGAGATTTATTGAAGCATAGATACAGACTCCCACATGGGGAGAGGGAAGAGTCCCACAGAATGAACTCCTAAGTAGGGAGAGGGAAAAGGGTCCCACTGAGTTCCTTTTCCCTATGGTTTATAAAGCCTTCAGTTCCTGTGTCTTGATATCCTCTCTGATTGGTCAATATTCCCCTTCAAATCGGTTACTATAGTGATACCTTAGACTCCCCCGTCCCCCTTAGTTTCTAGTCCTTCCATTCTTCTGAGCTTTCTTCTCTTTATTTTGTAAATATAGATCTTTCCTGGCTACTTCCAATTCCCTTGTCTTATGTAAATGCAACTATTGCTGCTCCCTTATCTTATGAAGATGTAACTACACCTTGCTTCCTTGTGTTTATGGAAATGTATCTTCTTGAGTTTGCAGCCCCGTGCTTTTCCATGGACTCCAATTCTAAAAAATTCATAAGCCTGCCTATGTTACCCCAAAATTCCTGCTTCACAAACAAGTGGAAGCTTCTACTGTGTTCATGAATTGGAAAAATTAGCCTCATTAAAATGTCCATATTACCCAAAATAATTTATAGATTCAATGCAATCCTTATTAAAATACCAGTGGTACACTTCATAGACCTAGAACTAATACTCCAAAAGTGTACATGGAACCTAAAAAGACACAGCATAGCCACAGTAATCTCAAGAAAGAAGCACAAAGTTGGAGGGATCACAATATTTGATATCAAATTATACTACAAAGACATTGTAATCAAAACACCCTGGCACTGTTATAAGAACAGGCATATAGATCAGTGGAACAGAACAGAGAACCCAGAAAATGTCCCATGCCATTATGGTCCATTAATGTTTGACAAAGGAGGAAAGAGCATGAATTGGAGTAAAACAGCCTCTTCACTAAATAGTGCTGGGAAAATTGGACAGATACAGACAAAATAATGACACAAGACCACCAACTTACACCATACACATGAACAAAATCAAAATGGATAAAGACTTCAATGTAAGTAGGGAGACCATAAAAATTCTAGAAGAAAACATTGGCAATAAAATTTCAAAACATTTCATGTTGTAATGTACCCCATAAGTCACACAAGAATGCCTCAAGAATTCAAATTAAGGAGTCACATTTATTGCAAATCTGGGACTATGAGCAGTGCATTTTGCTCCCAAATCTCCCAGTGATAAGATGGCCACAATACCAGATTTATATAGGCAAAAATCACAAAGGTATCAATTACATCTTTGGTTTGGAATGAGGAACCTGGTTTGCACAAAGCAGTTACCAAAGCAGAATTGAGCATGCTAGCTATCTACAAAGATTAATTATAGTTTTGGGTCTTTGGACCACTAAGTTGACAGAAACACATTATCTAGAACCCTTAGGTCTTGGGACCATTGAGTCAATGGAAACACATTATCTGGAGCCATCAAAGCAATTTAGAGTAATTGTGCTATCCTGGTTCCCAGATACAGAAGACTGTGCTTTCCAAAACCAGTATGACCACATCCAATGGGGTATTAAAATTACAATCAATAGGGTATCCAATTGAATACAGTTCAGAAAATCAAAACGTTTCTATTATTTTAACAAAACAAAAAAGTACAGAAGCCAAACAGCAGAGTTAGAATATTAAATGGCAATTTCCACCCAAGTATGGTTGCCACCATGCTTCATTCACATAGCAGGAGATGTATTCCTGATACATCTCCCATGGAGAAAGAAATAAAGAAAAAATAAACAAATGGAACTACATTAAACTAAAAAGCTTCTGCACAGTAAAAAATACTATAGTCTTTTGATTCAGACCTAGTATGATTGTGAAGTCAAGTAAAAAATAAAACTAAAATGTACAACTTTACTTTCAGGAAAAGTTAAAAATGTAGCAAAACAATATTTAATCATCATCCTCAACATGAAAAGGGAACCCACTATATGTGAGAACATATTGCCAATGATACATCTATAAGGTGTTAATTTCCAAAATACATAAAGAACTCACAACACAAAAAAAGGAAGATAAACCATCCAATTTAAAAATGGACAAAGGACCTGAATAGACTTTCTCAAAGAGGACATACAGATGGCCAAGAGGCATATGAAAAAATGCTCAGTGTTACTAATCAGAGAGATACAAATTAAAATGACAATGAGATAGCACCTCACCCCTGCCAGAATGGCTACCATCAGTAAACCTACAAGCAACAATGCTAAAGAGGATGTGGGGGAAAGGGAACCCTCTTGCACTGCTGGTAGGAATGCAAACCAGTGCAGCCACTATAGAAAACAGTTTGAAGTTTCCTCAAAAATTTAAAAGTGGAACTACCTTTTTACCCAGCAGTCCCACTTCTGGGGATATATCCTGAAAATCACAACAGCAATCAGAAAGAACATATGTACCCCTATGTTCACAGCAGTGTTATTTACAACTAGAGGCCCATTGCACTAAATTCATGCAAGATTAGGCCTTCCTTCCCCCAGCTGCCAGCATCGGCTTCCCTCTGACACCGAGAACCCAGGCTTCCCTCACAGCCCTGGCTTCTTCAGGATGGTCACCTGGAAAGATGTCTGGTCTAATTAGCATATTATACTTTTATTATTATACTAGGGGCCCAGTGCACAAAAATTTGTGCGCTCAGGAGGTCCATCAGCCCGACCTGTGCCCTCTCACAGTCTGGGACTCCTCTGGGGATGTCCACCTGCTGGTGTGCCTGGTCAGCCTGGGTGAGGGGCTGATGACTGTTTGCAGGCTGGCCAAGCCCCCCAGTGTGGATCCTCACCCCACTGGGGTGTGGCCAGCCTGGATGATGGGCTGAGGGCCATTTTCAGGCTGCCCACAGTACCTTCAGGTTTTGGGTCCCTACTGGGGTACCTGGCCAACTTGGGTGAGGGGCTGATGGCTGTTTGCAGGCTGGCCAAGCCCCCCAGCAGTGTCCCTCACCCCATTGGGTTGTGGCCAGCCTCGGTGAGGGGCTGATGGCTGTTTGCAGGCTAGCCAAGCCCCCCAGAAGTGTCCCTCACCCCATTGGGGTGTGGCCAGCCTGGGTGAGGGGCTGAGGGCTGTTTTCAGGCTGTCCAAGCCCCCCAGTAACGTCTCTCACCTCATTAGGGTGTGGCCAGCATGGGTGATGAGCTGATGGCTGTTTCCAGACTTTCAGGCTGCCCACAGCTCCCATTGACTCAATGTCTCAGCAAGACTGGCTGGACGCAGGTTCTGGAGTTTGTTTATCTTCTATAATTGATACACTGTTCCTTTAAGCCAGGGCCTAGTAACGAAACTTCGTCTGCTTCACCTCGCACTTCTATAATGAAACAATGTTTAATTAGAAGTCAGCCCTGGCCTGCTGTTTGCTTCAGCTCCTAGGATTGAGACATTTGTTGCAAATATGATGTTCCCTGGAGCAGAGAGGAGCCCAGGTGGCCCGCAAACAGTTTCACTCCTGCTGCAACGGACGCTGCCTATTTACTCTGCTCCCTGAGTGCCGGCCTCCATGTTGGCTGGGTTAATTTGCATATACTCGCTCTAATTGGCTTGTGGGCGTGGCTTAGGTGTCCCAAAGAAAAGGTTAATTTTAATATTACACTTTTATTAGTTTGAATATATCCAAGATCTGGAAACATCCCAAGTACCCATCAGTAGATGAGTGGATTAAAAATCTGTGGTATATTTATACCACGGAATACTATGCAGCAGTAAAAAAGAAGGATCTCTAATCCTTTGAGATATCATGAATGGTTCTGGAGATTATGATGCTAAGTGAAATAAGCCAGTCAGATAAAGACAAATATCACATAATCTCACTTATCTGTGAAATCTAATGAACAATATAAGTCCAGAGACGTGGGAGCATGGAACAGACTAATGGATCTCAGTGGAAAGGGGCATTGATGCAGGAAGTTAATAACCAAAGACCTTATATGCATAGCCCATGAACACAGACAACAGTTCAGAGAAGGCCTGGGTTACAGTGGAAGCTGAATGGATAGGGATAAATGGAGGAGAATAAGGGACAGCTATGATACTCTGGACATGAAAAATAAAGAAGTTAATTAAAAATAAGACTACAGTTTGCATGATACATGAGTGCTTTTGGTGTTTCCTTCAACTTCTGCACAATTACATGGTGCAAATCTGTGCCAGTAGCAATGGAGTCACAAGTGAATTCTTAAATACTGGCAACTGAGCACTTGGCATCAGATTTACAAAGCCATTTTCTATGTGTAACTGAAATCAGCAAGTCAGATAAGAGTAAACTTCCAAACTTGCCAAAATAAATTTGCTGGAGATGTAACCCAGCTGTCAGCAACTGACAGGGTCAAAAGTTGGTTGGCTGAGCTAGAGTGTAGAATTTGAGAAATGAGCAGCTGAGTTGGAAATGAAAATGCTATGCTTTCTTAGAGGCGGAAAGCAAATAGGACATGGTGATATGGTTGGTAAGTTAGATCTGAGAAAGCACTGATTTTTCCATGGTGTAGCTATGCTTCCTTCCATTTTTGACATTAAGTTCTTGCTGAAAATGAATGCTTATGCCAGAAAGTAAGCCACAAGTTTAAAGATGATTTGAAAAGCATCACTAGATGAGAATAGTGACCAAGGAACAAAATGAATATATATAAAAAATTTCAAAGGTAAGTGTTCTGGTGGATTGAATATATCAAAAAACCCATCTGTAATTTCTGTTGATTGATTGTTCAGGACATGATATAAAGAAACTTAAAAATTAAATACCAAAATATTGCTCATGCATTTATGTGTTTTATATTTAGACTTTATGGTATAAATGGTGTTTAGTATTGTTTTTAGCTGAGATCTTGTTATAATCTTTGAGATGTTATTTTTATGCACAAACTACTTGTTGAAAATCTCAAATTTATCTAAAATACTATTTCCTGTCATGCACAATGCAAAAAATCATTTGACTAAACTCAGCTATTAAAAAATTAAAAAGCTTTTTATTTCATGTGTTTAGTCCTATGTACCATGGATTTTATTGGTAGATAACTATTTCCTAGAAGTTTAACAATAGTTTATTTCAAAATCAGCTACTTAGTTAAAGCTAGCTAAGATTAATTTTGAATAATATTCTTATAGCATTAACATTCATAGCCAACTCAACTAATCACTCTCATTATCTATTTTTATATGCTTCATAAAACAGCTGTATACTACATTATGATGAACTAAAATTTGATTAAGTTATATTGAATTTCATATTAGGCCAAGATCATAATATTGAATAACAGAATAACAATTGACTGTAAATGATAAAGTAAACTGAAAAATTTCATTAGGAACATCTTTACATCTAAACTGAGTATATCTGGAATTACATTGGAGAAGGGTGGTTGAATGACATTCTGAAGCCCTAAGAAATTGTCTAGATTCATAGATCAGGAGGCCACTAAAGAAGTCAGGTCTTATAACTACTCCAGGAACATGTTTTTAAAACCTAGGTCTCAAACTATATATCAAGGTATTTGAGGTTTGATATACAATTAAACATGAAGGATTTAAGAAATAAATAGAAGAAAACATTCACTTATTCCAAAAAGGAAAAGTTCATATTGGTATCATGTAACCTAAAGGACCATATGAATTTTTTTCCCCCAAAACTTTACCAAGTGAAGTTTTATTTGCCCAATTTTTAGACTGCACACACATTTTTAAAAAGTCATTCCACATTCTAAAACTATAGACTATGTATACTTACAGTGGGGAAAAAAATCTCTCCTAAATCTTGAACTTTTGCACGTTTAGACATTAGATTTACACTGCAAGTGTATATTAATATCTCCATTTACACTTTTCATGGTGTACTTTTTACTAATTAAATAGAATTTTAATGCAGTAGAATTTTATATATAGTCTTGTTTTTATAATTCACTGTGTGTTTTTCCAGCTATAATACTTTTTTTCATGTTAACTTATTGCTGTGCTGTATTAAATTAAGCCCATTAACATAGATATCTTATCATTTTTATTTATAATTTAGATAGGTGATTTCAATACTTGATTTTCTTCCTTAGGCTTTTAAATATTAGTGTGCTGTTGAAGAATATGTTACCACAATAAACAGAATAATTAAGTAGCAATGTATAATAATTTGGCAGAACAATTAAAATAATCTGCTTCTAAATATTAAATATTGAGAAAAATTTTGAATTTTTAAAAAAGATAATAAAACATAGTTATGTTAAAAAGATAGCTTATTTTTCATGGATCCTAGTTGATCTAGATATGTCAGTTGATGTCTAATACAGTTTTCTTTGTTAAAGGTATTATTTTGATTTCATTCCAAAAGTACTAGTGCTACTCTCCAGTTCTTTCACTGAAAAAATTCAGATAACTGTGAGTATTAAATGTTTTATTTTCCTTATTTTTTACTTAGTATCTACATTTACATAAATATAATCCAGATCAAGTAATATACATCTATTTTATTTATTAATATATATATTAATATATATATATATTTGATTTTTTATAGAGTGGAAGGGAGAGGGATAGAGAGTTAGAAACATTGATGAAAGAGAAACATCAATCAGCTACCTCCTGCACACCCCCTACTGGGGATGTGCCCGCAACCAAGGTACATGCCCTTGACCAGAATTGAACCTGGGACTCTTGAGTCTGCAGGCTGACGCTCTATCCACTGAGCCAAACCAGCCAGGGCTACATCTATTTTAAAACAGATACTTGTTATTATGCAAACAAGTAATTTCATCTCTCTAAAGTTTAACTATGCCCACTTGTCTTTTGTTCTTCATCCTTCATTCTTTTAGCTGACAGTGGCATAATAATTTACCCATACTGTGTGCTCATACTTATAATATTGTCAACTGGAGGATTTGAGTTAAATGTGACTGTTTAAAAGTCAATAGCTGGAGAGGTAGCCCATTGGGGATGGTAGTAGCTACCTGTCTGTAGGTGTTTGGCTAGCTCATTTTGAAGCCCAGCAGTCACCTTGAAGTGTTCATCTTCCACAGTGAAGTACCTAAGAAGAGGCCTGACTTGCATTTGAGGGACACTACCTGTAATGTAGAAAATGGCATGAAAAACAAAAAATCTTGCATATCAGGATAGACATTCATTATTTCTCTCCAAAGATAGCAGTTTCAGTTAGGGACGTACAACGATGTAAATTTGTCACAAGCTTTTAAAAAGTCATAGCAAATCAAAATGACAATGCAGTACCATCTCACATCTGTCAGAATGGCTATTATCAACAAATCAATAAATGACAAGTACTGGCAAGGATGCGGAGAAAGGAACTCTCATGCACTGCTGGTAGAGTGGTGCAGCCACTGTGAAGAACAGTATGGAGTTTCCTCAAAAAACTAAAAGTGGCCCGAACTAGTTTGGCTCAGTGGATAGAGTGTTGGCCTGCGGACTAAAGGGTCCCAGGTCTGATTCCAGTCAAGGGCATGTACCTTAGTTGCGGACACATCCCCAGTAGGAGGTGTGCAGGAGGCAGTTGATCGATGTTTCTCTCTCATCTATGTTTCTAACTCTCTATCTCTCTCCTTTCCTCTCTGTAAAAACTCAATAAAATATATTTAAAACAAAAACAAACAAAAAAAAAGTGGAACTCTCATTTGACCCAGTAATCCTACTTCTGGGGATATATCCCAATAAACTTAAAACACCAATCAGAAAGGATATATTACCCCTATGCTCATA
The DNA here is from genome assembly GCA_004026665.1 of Murina feae. Lineage (NCBI taxonomy): Eukaryota > Metazoa > Chordata > Mammalia > Chiroptera > Vespertilionidae > Murina > Murina feae. The sequence goes on along the minus strand of PVJC01002213.1, from coordinate 61,690 downwards.
GCAGCACAATTCACCATAGCTAAGATTTGGAAACAGCCTAAGTGCCCATCAGCAGGTGAGTGGATTAAAAAAAAACTGTGATATATCTACACAATGTAATACTACACTGAGTAAAAAAGAAGGAATTCTTACAATTTGCAACAGCATGGATGGACCTGGAGAGCATTGTGCTAAGTGAAATAAGTCAGTCAGAGAAAGATAAATATCACATGATTGCACTCATTTGTGGAATATAATGAACAACATAAACTGATGAACAAAAAAAGATCCAGAGACAGAGAAGCATCAATCAAACCATCAAACCTCAGAGGGAAGATAGGGGAGGTGGAGGGTATGAGAGAGATCAACCAAAGAATTTGTATGCATGCATATAAGCCCAACCAATGGACACAGACAACACGAGGGTGAGAGCATGAGTGGGGGTGGGGGAAATGGAGAAATAAGGACACATATGTAGTACTTTAATCAATAAAGAAAAAAAGTGATAGCAGACTAAAATATGCGCTCCAATTAAGCAGCATGAGTGACGGTTGCTTCAGATAATTTACAGAATTGTAATGTGTAATGACTTATGGAATCTGTAATAATGTATTTATCCCAAATGGCGAGATCACTATTTAAATTAATTTGTATATTGGATTTTTAATAATAATTAATATTAATTTTTTCACATATTTAAGCATATTTTGTTTATTTGCTTGGGTTGTGTGTGAGTGCAATAGATGCAAGTTTTACACAGCATAAAGGTTTTGCCCACAGAAATAATGCCTAAAGAAAGATCATTTAATTTGGAAGATTGCATTGAAATAAACACAATCCCCAATTTCTTTATAAATTATAATTTATACATACTATCAATCTTTTATAACTGAATTCATCAGGTTCACATCACTTAATAAAACCATATAGTTTTCAGGAGTACAACTCAATTAAACATCATCTGCAATGCTGCATCACATGTTCACCACCCAAAGCCAAGTCTGTTTCTTTCCTCATTTATTGCCCTTTGCCCACTTCCACCTCCCCTTCTCCCCCTTTCCTCTGGCTATCACCATATTTTTGTCTAACCCTATCTAATAAAAGAATAATATGCAAATTAGGTGTCATTCTGTCACAAAGATGGCCACCCCCATAGCCACAAGATGGCAATGCCCAGTCTGGCTCAGCCCTGCCACTGAAGTGGTCAGGCCTGTTACCCAGGTAGATGGCTGAGGAGTCAGGGGGTCCATGGAGCAGAACAGATGATCAGAGGGGGTTGGGGGTCCCCTGCCCAGGCCAGAGGCCTTTGCCAGAGGGCTCAGGCATGGGCAAGGGAGGAGCTGGTGATCAGAGGGGTGTGAGGGTTCCCTAGCCAGGCATAAGTCCTGGGCAGGGGCAGAGTTGGTGATTGCAGGGAGCAGGTTCAGAGCTGGTGATCACAGAGGCCTGGGCTCTGTGAAGCCAGCAATTGGAGGGGTTTGGGGGTCCACTGCCCAGTCTTGCATCCTTGGCCAGAGGTTACAGACCTGGGCAGGGGTGGAGCTGGGATTGGAGGGCTGCGGTGGAGCCAGTGATCAGAGTGAACTACAGAGGAAACACCTTTTCTGACCACTCATTGGCTAAGCTCCCTGTATGCCACTGGTAAAATTCTTAGTAACTTGGGTAATAAGAATCCAAAAAGGCGATCTAGGGTTTTTCCACCACACTCCTGGAGAAAAATAATGAAGGTCCACTGCTACAGGGCTAAGAAATGTCATATCCTGCCCTAGCTGGTTTGGCTCAGTGTATAATGCCTCAGCCTGCTGACTGCATGTTCTGGGTTCAATTCTGACCAAGGGCATGTACCTAGGTTGCAGACTCCTCCCTGGCTGGGGCCCAGGTCAGGGCATATGCAAGAGGCAACCAATCAAAGTGTTCCTCTCACTTTGATGTTTCTCTCTGTTTTTCCCTTCTCTTCCACATTCTCTAAAAATCAATGGAAACATATCCTCAGGTGAGGATAAAAAAGAAAGAAAGAAATGTCATATCTTATGGAAGATACATCTTGAAAAAGCCTAAAGAAAGTTGTCATTTCTTCATGGTGAAGGGACTGGAATCCATGTTGATGAAACATGGTGGCTGCAGTGACTGGAAGTGGCTGCAGCAATGGGGTAATGGGGCTGGTGGCTTCCCCTGATTAGCCTGGTTGCCTCCCACAAAGGGAGGCCAGACTGTGGCTTAGGCCTGCTCCCCAAGGGAACCAAAGAGCAGACCTAAGCTGTTAGTAGGACATCCCCTGAGGGCTCCCAATATGTGAGAGGGGTACAGGCTGGGCTGAGGAACCCCCTCCACCAGTGCATGAATTTTGTGCACTCGGGGGGGGGTTCCTCAGCCCAGCCTGTACCCCTCTCTCAATCTGGGACCCCCTCAGGGGATGTCTACTTGCTGGCATACCTGGCCAGCCTGGGAGAGGGCAGAGGGCCATTTCAGGCTGCCCACAGCCCCTTCAGGGTTCAGGTCCCTACTGGGAAGCCTGGCTGAAAGCAGGTATCTGGGATTTATTTAACTTCTATAATTGAAATTTTGTTGCCTTGGTCCCCAGCTCAAAGCCTGGGTTGCCTCTGGCAACCCAAGGTCCCAGCCCAGCAGGTATCTGGGGTTTATTTATCTTCTATAATTGATACTTTGTAGCCTTGAGTAGAGCAAGAATTATTTTTTCTTGGCCTATTTAGTGTACAGTCAAACCTTGGTTCATGAGTGTCTCCCATTTCTAACAATTCATTTTTCAACCCAACAGCTCTTTCATGCTGATACATGTGTGATGAGTCACATGTCTCTCAGGTGTAAGTATGAGTCAGTTTATCACTAAACCTCACACTGTTAACATCTCAGGAATTGTGTTGAGAATGTTTTCATGTTTTTTTGTTTTGTTTTGTTTTGTTTTTACTTTTGGTGCTGCTTATAATTATTAAATTTTCACTTATATTGTACATATAATTTCTTTTTTGTTAAATTTTTATTTACATTGTATGTCCTTTTTTTAAAGCATTTACTTCTAGATTAAACAGTACACGAGACACATACTGTAAATAAGAAAGGTTAAAACAGGGAGCCATCTGGGGTTTAGAATGGATTGATTCAATTCACATGATTTCTATGGGAAAAAATGCTTTGGATTTTGAGCCTTCCAGAATGAATTAAATTTGAGAACTGAGGTTCCACTGTATAGAATTTGATAGGTCTGAAATTTTAGTTGGGGCTCTATTTCATGTTCTCAGATATGATTACAACACTATGCTTTTTTAAATTTATGACTTCACATAGGTTTTCTAATTTATTTAAATATTAAAACACAACTTATGCATATTGATCTCCCTCAATATACTCAATAAAGCAGTCATTAAAAATCCATAAGGGTGAGGAACATGCCATGAAGGAATTTAAATGGTAGAAAGAATACTACACTATTATAAAAGTGTGTGCTTTATGAAAGAGTAAATATGAAAAGGTCAGAGAGGTGTCTGAACTCCATTTGTGAGAAAAAGGAAGGTCTGAAATTGGTGAGTATCCTCTTTGGCTTTGGACAATGGTCAATGAGGAAATAAAATTCAAACCTTTGGCAGTTATAAAAAAGAATATATGGGAAAGCTAAAGCAAAAGTTCCAAGCCAGTAAATACAGCCTAAATAGTCTCTGAAGCAAAAAAACAGAGAATAGGGTAAAAAGTTCAAATATTCTGTAATATATATTCAAAGGGAATGAGATGCAAAGATAATCATAATAGTACCGATACTACACACAATGGGTCTGAGGCAGCCTGTCACTCCCTGAGCCAAATGAAGCAGAGACAGGGTTGAATCATTTATGAGTGTTTATTACAACAATGCCAGCGATATTCCAATAACTTCTGAGAGAGCAGTCGGTCACCCCGAAATTCTGTCTCCCTCTTCTCACCAGGTGGCTGATAATATACGGGTGAAGAAGGTGACTCCATGCAGCTTTGTGCTACAATGTAACAGGGGCCGGGTGGGGAAGGTATGCAGTCCAGCCTTTAGTAGCACAAAAGTCTAATAAAAGGCTAAGTAACGGACCATATGTCCATCCGACTGGTACTATGATGTGCACTGACAATTTAAAAAGAAATGTTGACTCTCGCATGCGTGATACATATAAAGCTCTCACTGGTGCCAATCACATGTGTCTGTCAGTGCTGATCGTGAATTTGGTTGTTTTTGCTGACATTTCTATCACAGAGAAAGGGCGAATAGCATTATTAAAATATTTCTTCTAATTAATTTCCTTTCAGTGTGCACAAATCCATGCACCAGGCCACTAGTCTTCTATGATGTGACAAACAACTCAGCACATTCTTGGGACCAGAGAATGGTCAGTGTTACTGAGGCAAACACCTGGAGGGGGTCAGGTTCTGGGCACAGCAACCAATCAAAGCATGTCCTGTCCTTGGTCTGTTCTCAAAATGTATTTCTTCACATGCCCTTGACCAGAATCGAACCTGGGACCCTTCAGTCCGTAGGCTGATGCTCTATCCACTGAGCCAAACCACTTAGGGCTGTATATCTTTTCTGAGTAATGAAGCCATCAAGGCATCTTATCTTTTTCCAGCCTTGTTTCATCTTCCAGTCACCTAGGATGACTTATCCTAGTTAGTAAGGTGAGTAATTATTAAACAACTATGGCTCTATTCTTATTCCATGCCCTTTCCCCTATCAGTATGAAACAAAATAGACCTTTGGTCCTTCCATGAAGTTGCAAGATAAACAGGTCAAGGACCCCCATATGGGAGGGTGAGATGTAGTGGTGAGATTTATTGGATTAGAAACAAAAGAATGTCCCAGGTCCCCGGTGTCTCCTCTCTGTCTGTCCTTCTGTGAGAGAAGTCCACTCTTGTTTCTATCAAGCCCAGAAGAAAGTCAAGGTGCAGGAATTCTGGACCATACTTCAGTCTCTGACCCCATTCGGGGGGGTTAGCCATTGCTCTTGACTGGGCCCTGCTGCCCTTCATGCCCCATTCAGGGTCCAGGGTCCTGGCTCAGGCTTAGAGCTCGTCTGGAGTCTGCGTAGCTGCCGGGCCACATGTGAGGGCCCCGCTTGAAACCTGCAGGACTGCTAGGTGGACATGGCTGAAGGAGAGAGAGTATGTGAAGGAACGGATGAACGAATGTGAGTTACTAAGCCAGAGACCTTTGCTAGACTCTGATTGCGTTATCTTGGGCTTGGAAAGGGCCAGCACTCTTTCAAACTAACCAGTTCCCAGTCCTTTGCTTGCTTGTGCTGGGCCCTCCCCTTAACCATTTCGTGGCTCTTCTGAAGTTCTGTGTCCCTTATCCAGTCTGATCCTTTTCCCACGCTGGGCACATACCCTTTATGGTCATCTCGGCTCCTACTGTACTTGCCTCATAGTGGAGGGACCTCCCCCTGTGCTATGTTGGCTTCCTCCGAGCATGTGCCCAGCAGAGGGACCCTCCATAATCCCGGTACCAGAGGATGGGCTGTTCCCTGGGAAAATCCTTGCTCCCTACACGGAGGAACAAGGGATGTTAATCCCGTTGGCAGGGCAATGCTGCTTTCCCTTGGAGTGGGCCTGAAGCTGTAGCTTCAGACCTAATTAAGCTTAGCCTGTTTTGCTCCCTCCTCTTGTATTAGGCCCAATGTCCCATTCCCTTTGCTCCCTTCCTTTATTAATAACTAACTAACTACCAATGCTAGCATTTTGGCTGGAATTCTAATATTTTATATTAAAATTATTTCTAAACATTTCTCAGTAGTTCGCTTAATGAGACCTGTTAAGAATAGTATCAGGTTTAATAATTTAAAAAGTTATTTATATCTGTAAATGTAATTCTAATAGATTTCATAAATATAATTGAATGAGTCATTAGTAACATAAAAGTAATTAAGAAATATAAATGTGTTTTAAATCAACATAACTTGTGCATGCAATTTTTCTTATCTCACCACTTTATTCAAAATAGCATCATATATGGTATATCAATTTTAGTTTTTAAAAATATATTTCATTACAGTCTATGAAAGCTAATTCTTGTTAACCTTAAAGGTACATCTCAAAAATGATGTCTATTAAATGGAACTATGAATTCCTCTATTCACTTTTTTTTTCCAATTTAGTTTAATGATATTTATATATATTCATATAAATATATTAATAACTAAGATTTTAAAAGCCAAGATTTGCAAATCATTGTTTTGGTATTCTCCCAGAGTTTAATCACGTGCCTTAGATATGGTAGATCTATGCCACACTGTATCATTGAGGACAGCAATGATCTGGATATTTAAACACAAAGAAGATACCGTATGAAGTTGGTCTAAATCGATAACAGTGACGAAGGCAGTATGTTTTTTGAAGAATAAGAGTCACGTTAACATTATCTTGGTGTTGGATGACAAGTATTACTGGATAATTTCATTTTACTTCAGAGCAAAGAGTGTGTTTGAATAGCAAAAATGCACTGAATACTAGAAATAGGTCCAGAGAGACTTGAATGTGTAACGCCCTGTCTGTCCTTCTCTCTGGAGATGTTTGATTACTTTCTAGACAAATAAACCAATAGATACTTTCTTTCCCTTGGAAGATAATGAAAAAATCAATCCCTCTTTTTCTCCTCTCTCTCTCTCCTCCTATATCTCTCTCCCCTTCCTTCCCCCCTCCCTCTTTGCCTTTCATAGGAAGAGCAGATGTTAAAAAATTTGTCTGCTACAGTTTGTGTTTTTTTTTCCTTATACTGTAACATCACTGTGTGTGTAGCAAATGTCCAGTCTATATTATGTTATTCTGTGGGGACTTGGATACTAAGATGCTATTCTAGCAGTTGTATTTCCTCTGAGTAATAAAAGAGTCTGTGTCTGTCAGTATATGTAGATAAAATGATATCAGGCTAACCTGTTAGCTTGTATGCAAGGTAATCTCAGATTCTCCACAGTTCCTGACTTTTTAGTCTGGTTGCAAGAATCAGGTACTGCCAGAGAGATATTCATCGGTAACAGGTAGACAGTAGATCTGTGTATCCAGTAACTAAAGGAAGTCCATGGGAATCAGTGATATGCTGACAAATCTGCATTGGACAATATGTAGCCTTTTCTTATATATACATATTTTTATTGATTTCAGAGAGGAGGGAAGAGAGAGTTAGAAACATTAATGATGAGAAAGAATCATCAATCAGCTGCCTCTTGCATGCCCGCTACTGGGGACTGAGCCCACAACCCAGGCATGTGCCCTTGACCAGAATCGAATCCAGGACCCTTCAGTCTACAGGCCAATGTTTTATCCACTGAACCAAACCAGCTACGGTCAATATGTAGTCTTTTACATTGCCTGCAAAGGAGAATGATTTGGACACTAGTCACAAACTGGAAACTGGGAAGTAGGATTGAAACAATTATCTAACGAAATGGCACTGTACCAGAGTTAACAAGCAAGGAAAGACGTTATTGCACTGTTTCAATGGGAGATCAAAATTGAACATAAGTCTACAGAAACCAAATACAGGAGGGTATTTAAGGTTTACGGTGAGTCAGTGGAAAAATACTGGAGGTTGTTAAGGAGGAGGTTGTTTCATGTGATGAGGTCTTTTGAATTTGCTAATTGGTGTCTACTGAAGTTAGGCTCCTACCCCCCACCCCCAATAAAGACTAATATCATCCTTAATAATTATATCTCACAGTTGGTTCCTAGGTCTTTGGGTTGTAAAACTGGAAAGAGGGTAGGAGAAGGTTTAACTGCCTTTGAAAAGATAGAGTTTGCGGTTTTAAGGTTTCTGAAGAAAATCTATATATATAAAAGCCAAACGACCAAAATGACTGGAACGTATGATCACTATGATGCACACTGAGGCAGCTAACCACCCCCCCACCACCAGTCTCCCATGCACCCCCCCGGCTGGTCCAGCCTCTGATAGACCCCCCACCTGGATCGGGGGTGGAGCCCCTCCATCCTGATTGGGGGTGGGGTTGGCCAGCCAACTGCTCATGGCCCCTCGCCCTGACTGGCCCTGCCCAATTGGCCCCCATCAGGGTGGGCCAGCTGGACCCCACAAATTGGTGCACCGGGCCTCTAGGGCTCTAATAAAAGGCAGATCTGGCGCCTATAGTTAGGAAGCAACCTGTCTAAAGTTTAGTCAGGCTGAGGGAAATAACAAGGCTGCCTTAACCACAAGCAGTCCAAGTGATGTACTTGTTGTTTTGTTGTTGTTTGTGTTGTTGTTGCTTGTTTTCTCTCTCTCTTTCCTCAAGGCAAGAGGAGAAAATATCCAGAGGTTCTTAAAATTAGTATGAGGCTTTGGACTCCTGAAGGTTTGTAAAGGTTCTTAAAATTAGTATGAAGCTTTGAACTATATCAAAGATTTTGGGGGATTCCCAAAGTTAGAGATCTCAGTGGATGATTTATTTCCTGAAATTCCTAAGTGTAGCATTTTGAGATCTTCTGGTTATTGATTCCATAAAAATGAAAAATGCAACCTCATTGATATTGTAGACAAACAAGACCAATTAGACTGAACTTCCTCAGGCAGCTCCTCACAAACCAAGGACTGGACTCCATTTCTTATACTGCACTAGGAACCTGAAGGATTACTAACAAGCTAGCATGCCTCCTGGGAGACCCTGTAAGATGCCACATTGAAGGCATACTGAACTACATCTCTTATTGATATAAACCCCAAACAGGGGCCTCAAAATTATAAATAATAACAGTTTCCAGAGACAACATGTTTGCCCACTAAGGTTATAGTTCTTGTTTAGAGGCCTGATATTATCTTGCCTCTTCTCAAAAACATCATGACTTGCACCTTAGGGTGGTTATAGAGTGTCTAAAGAATCACCATTAGTAATTCATATGTCACTTGAATGACTCCAGAACTTCCTCCAAAATAAGGTTTCCTTCAGTTACTCACATGACCTTCCCAGAGAGATAATTAACTCATTATTTAGACACACGCTTTGGGCAGTTTCAACTGCTATGTTAATAATTCAATTAGATAAGGTGGTATAACCTATCTGTAACTTTACTTCAAGTGATTAACAACACTATCTCAACACTGAAAGACATTCAGGTTGGCCTCAGCTCCCTGACTGGAGCCCACTAGTGGCAGAATTTCCAGACCTCCACCTTGCAGGCTAAGGCAGAAACTGTGTGCAGACATGATGTTGTATCTGGAATAATGCATTAAGACAAGTGAAAGGGTCAACACAGAAAATTAAGGAAAAGACACCTGACTTTTTAAAGGACTGTGAGATTTCTTTGGCTGGCTACATCTGGGACCCTCAGGATCATGTCTGAGGTCATCACTGGAAGTTTCCCTGATTCTGATGCCCAGATTCCTGCTGACAGTTGCTTTAAATGCTACCCAAGCACTGAATGGATTTTGTTCTAGTGTTAGATTAATAGGATACTGATGGAGTGGAATATGCATGAGAAAATTCACCAAGAGAACTGAACCATGTGGAAACCAGGAGTGAATCTGTTAGAAACAATTCACCTCTATTTTCACTTTTCTGCTACCTCCAGGTCTTTGAAGCAAAAGTCCTGTTTGAACAACAAATACAAAAGAGAGCATTTCTGCAAAGTTAGAAATATCTGAAAAGATTTGGACACACAAAAAAAATCTCTCCTTCCCTTTCCTGGGGACTTGAGTGTACATGCCCAGGTAGTAACCCAAGAGATGCATTCTACTCTCCCCAGAGGAAAAGTGCTTGGTGAGTAATTACTCTGACTCTCTAGTAGGTAGAATGAGCTATGTCAGCTGTCTACAAAGCTCAGAGTTTCCTAAAGTGTCTTTATTCAAGTTGCCCTGTGGGGGATCTGCACTAAGTTACTACTCTGGCTGCTGTTTGTGCTGTAAAAAATGACCTGTGCTGCTGACCGAGGGATAGGGTAGGGTGTCTTCTGTCAGTATCTATTTAAATAAAAACCCTGGTGTAACTCATTACCTCCGAGGCTCAGCCAACTGGAAGGAAGTCAGTCCTGCAGGGGTCGTCTTGGCAATAGCTTCACCCTCCCCAAGCTGTTTCCCGATAGGGCAATGTTTGAGGCAGGAACCCGCCCTCTGAGGGTGGATACACTGGGTCCTGGGTCGCCTTGCCAAGGGCTGTGCCCTCCCCAAGCTGTTTCCCACGAGGCCTGAGGGAAGAACCCACTCTCAGAGTACCAGGAGTGTCCACAGGAGTCCTGGATTGCTGAGGAGGAGGCCAAGGCATAGTAGAACTCTGGGTCTGGCCCAATAGGGTGTGTGGCCAGCCTTCAAACTAGACCCTGACAGCAGGGAGGAGGGAGCCCCATTCCTCACAGAATCCACTGTTGGGTAGCTTGCTGTCAGTGGTCTGCCAGCCAGGAACCCCATTCACCTGCACCCTGACCCTGACAGGAGGGAGGAGGGAGTCCCATTCCTCATGGAATCGATAGATGGCCAGCTTGCTGTCAGGGGCTTGCCAGCTAGGAATCCTATTCACCTGCATATCTGTATAAAGTTTTACTACATTGTATTAGAGGTCGTTTAATACATTATATTAGAGACACTGTTTTACTCACAGTGTCTATAGGAATTGCTGCAAAAGATGCTTCTCGGTGGAAGCATCTTTCATTCCCAATATAAATTACTGATTCCATTAAATGAAACTTCAATTTCTAGACTCGATATAAACAGTAAAGTTGCTAAAACTACTAAAAAGACCCAACTTCTCATCATTGATGAATGCACCATGGCATCCAGTCATGCTATAAATGCCATAGACAGGTTACTAAGAGAAAATATGAATTTGAATATTGTATTTGGTGGGAAAGTTCTCCTTCTTGGAGGGGATTTTTGACAGTGTCTCAGTATTGTACCACATGCTATGCGATCGCCATAGTACAAATGAGTTTAAAGTACTGTGATGTTTGGAGATGTTTCAGAAAGTTGTCTCTTACAACAAATATGAAATCAGAGGATTCTGCTTATAGTGGATGGTTAGCAAAAATTAGAGATGACAAACTTGATAGCAGTTTTCATTTAGAAATGACTATTATTGAAATCCCCTGTGAAATGATTTGTAATGGATCTATTATTGAAGCTATCTTTGGAAACACTATATCTATAGATAATATTAAAAATATATCTAAATGTGCAGTTCTTTGTCCAAAAAATGAGCATGTTCAAAAATTAAATGAAGAAGTTTTGGATATACTTGATGAAGATTTTCACACATATTTGACTGATGATTCCATTGATTCAACAGATGATGCTGAAAAGGAAAATTTTGTCATGGAATTTCTTAATAGTATTACTCCTTTGGGAATGCCGTGTCACAAAGTAAAATTGAAAGTGGGTGCAATCATCATGCTATTGAGAAATCTTAAGAGTAAATGGGGTCCTCGTAATGGTACCAAATTTATTATCAATAGATGACAGCCTAACATTATCGAAGCTGAACTATTAACAGGATCTGCAGAGGGAGAGGTTGTTCTGATTCCAAGAATTGATTTGTCGCCATCTGACACTGGGCTCCCATTTAAATTCATTCAATGGCAGTTTCCCATGATGCCAGCATTTGTGATGACTATTAATAAATCACAAGGACAAACTCTAGACAGAGTAAGAATATTCTTACCTGAACCAGTTTTTGCACATGGTCAGTTACATATTGCTTTCTCTTGGGTTCAAACAGCATGTGATGTTAAAGTTAAAGTTCTAAGTACTTCAGCACAAGGAAATTAGTCAAGCACTCTGAAAGTGTTCTCATTCTTAATGTGGTGTACAAGGAGATATTAGAATAAGTTTAATCACTTTATCAGTCATTGTTTACATCACTATTGTTTTGATATCATGTTTTTGTTGTTTTAATATCATGTTTTTGTTGTTTTCATATCATGTTTTTCTTGTTTTCATATCATGTTTTTATTGTTTTTATATCATGCCTCTGTTGTTATATTCTTTTGTTACTGTTTATTTATTAATAAATTTATAAATTATTGTCATATGCATTTTACTAATTTACTTTCATCTCTCACACTTCTATTATAAAGGGCAAATAGCAATATTAAAATATTTCCACTAATTAATTCCCTTTTAATTGCACAAATTTCATGCACCAGGTTACTAGTCCTATATAATAAAGAGGGAATATGCAAATTGACCATCACTCCAGTCAATTTGCACCCACAGCTGAGGCTAAGTTCCCATAATGAGCCTTAAGGAGCAATCAGCAGGGACCTGAGGCTGTGTGCCCACCCACCTCCTGCATGGGGCTTGACAGGGGACCTCAGGTCATGCCTTCCACCCGCAGGGCTTGACAGGAGACCTCAGACTGCTCTCCCCGCCCTGGCACCAGGCCAGAGGAACTCAGGCTGCACCCTCTTCTCTGGTGTCAGGCCAGGGGACCTCAGGCCATGCCCCCCACTCCAGCACCAAGCCAGGGGACCTCTCAGGCTGTTCCCCCTGCCCGGGCGCCAGTTTGGGGATCACTGGCCACTCTCTCCACCCAGCAGGGCTTGATGGGGGACCTCAGGCCATGCCCCCCTGCCCTGGCACCCAGGGGACCTGAGGCTGCACACCCCCCCACCTGGCAGGGCTTGACAGGGTAGGACCGGCCGGGTCTGGATCTAGCCCAATGAAGGGCCCAGGTTTGGGTCTTGAGCAATTTTGAGGTGCACATGGGTGGTTGAAGACTTGACTCTGGGTTCTGTGGTGCACCCCAGACTCTGACAGGAGGAAGATTTTCATATACGTTTTACTAATTTTCTTTAATCTCTGACACTTCTATTATAGAGAAAGGGGAAATAGCAATATTAAAATATTTCTTCTAATTAATCCCCTTTTAATGTGCATGAATTTCATGCACTGGGCCACTAGTCTTATGTAATAAAAGCCTAATGAGGATAAGGAGAAAAAGAAATCTTTGTTCACTGCTGGTGTGGTCACTGTGAAGAACAGTATGAAGTTTCCTCAAAAAACTAAAAATGGAACTCCCATTTGACCCAGTAATCCTACTTCTAGGAATATATCCAAGAAAATAGAAACACCAATCAGAAAAGATATATGCATCCCTATGTTCATAGCAGCACAATTTTCCATAGCTAAGATTTGCAAACAGCCTAAGCGCCCATCAGTAGATGAGTAGATTTAAAAAACTGTGGTACATCTACACAATGGAATACTACACTGGTAAAAAAGGAGTTCTTACCCTTTGCAACAGCATGGATGGAACTGGAGAGCATTATGCTAAGCGAAATAAGCCAGTCAGAGAAAGATAAATATCACATGATCTCACTCATTTGTGGAATATAATGAACAACATAAACTAATGAACAAAAAACAGATCCAGAGACAGAGAAGCATTAATCAGACCATCAAACCTCAGAGGGAAGGTAGGGAAGGGTGGGGGTAAGGGGAAGAGATCAACCAAAGGACTTGTGTACTTGCATATAATCCTAACCATGGACACAGACAACAAGGGGATGAGGGCATGAGTGTGTGTGTGTGGGGGGGAGTGGGTAACTGGGGGATAAGTTACCCCCATATGTGTAATAACTTAATCAATAAGGAAATTAAAAGTAAAAAATAAATAAATAAAAACCTACTATGCTAAGTGTCCAATCATCTGGTTGGCTTTTCAACCAATCAAAGCGTAATATGTTAATGATATGTTATGATTGCTCAACTGCTCACTATGACGTTCACTGACCACCAGGAGGCAGGCAGTAGATCAACTGATGAGTTGCTATGAGGTGCACTCGACTACCAGAGGCAGACACTTCAACCAGTAGGTTGGCTTACTGCTGCGGTCAGGCTGATTGGGACTGAGCAAAAAGGGCTGAACATGCCCTTTTTGGGGCCCTCCAATGGTCCTTCCCTGGCTAGCCAACCTCCCATATCCCTCCCCAACCCTGATTTTGCACCAGTGAGGACCCTCGGCCTGACCTGCACCTTTTCACAATTCAGGAACCCTCAGGAGATGTCAGAGAGCGGATTTCGGCCCGATGCCACTGACCAGGATGAAGGAACCCACTGGTGCATGAATTTAGTGCACTGGGCCTCTAGTTATCTATAAAAATGTTTCAGGCCAACTCATTAGCCCACAAGTAGAATAAACTTAATAATTTCACAGTTTTTTCTATAGTTCTTAGAAATTTAGATTCAGGGCCATTTTGAGACTTTAGGTTCAGCAATTTTGTGCATTACTGTGGAAAGGAATACTAAATAACAAGCTCCACAGTGTTGTTATCCAAAGATATAAACACATTTTATGGAAATAATTGTATGTGCTCTCCTAAATCATCAGTGAAAGTGGCATAGAAACACAATGAACAATTAATACAGATACTCGTGTGTATATTTTTATTTAAATGTAATATCTGCTTATAGATAAAATTCTGTTTCAAGCTATGTGCATTCACTAGTGTTTGTTTTAGGTTAATTCAAGGGCAAGTGGTCCATTAATTTTATTATATACAGGGATACCTAAAAATGCATGCACATTTTAACAACTGATTGCTCAATTTTGAAAATGAAATGTATTTTTAATAAACATTGTGTTTATAATTATTTGAAGTGTGTGCATACCTTTTTGGGGATACTATATATCTTTTCTCTCTCTCTCTCTCTCTCTCTCTCTCTCTCTATATATATATATATATATATATATATATATATATATACATATACATATATATATATATTTTTTTTTAATAACTCTGGTTGTATTTCTGTGAAGCCAATTTTCATCATATTTAAAAATTTCCAAACATGTGTTCACAAGTATGTCACCATTCATTCTCACTCTCACTTTTTGTCAGGTCTGGCAGGGAGTAAAGAAAGAAGTATATAAGAACGGGTTTGTATTTTTTTACTAAAGCTGCTTAGAAAGGCTACCAACTGACTAATCTTTCTTAATTCTGACTTATTTCACAAAAGAAATTAGAAAATGACAATTCATATATTAATTAGAAGTATACATTATTTAAAAAACAAATCAATTCGTACAATTGTCAAAATCCACTTAATTAAATGGCTTGATTCAAAATGACCACTTGTATTAAAAGCAACTGTTGGATTCATAAAATCAGTTCTATTATGAAAACTTTTCTAATCATATACCATCATGCCCTCCCAAATAAATTATTGTGTATGTGTAAAACCTGGCTTCAACTCTGTTTCTCCATGTTCCTAAGTTCCCCTTTTCTCCCCCTTTAACATGATCATGACTTACATGGTCCTCTCCTTACCTAGAACTATTCTATTTAACTTCCTCCATTGATTTTATTTTGATTTTGTTCAAAGTATCACAATGTACATTTTTCTGGCTGAATTCTAGAGACCTATACTCTAGGCATTAGCCACTAACTGTAAGTTTCAGTTGACTAGACAGGCTGATCTCAAATTTAAACAATTCAAAACGTCTTTACTTGACTGACACTAGAAATAGTATTATTGTGATTTAAATATTTGTGGTTTGAAATAAGACATATGCACTTATAATGTATATAGTAAGGATCAAAGTTCATTATTTCATCATCAATGCTCACATACTATTTATTGGAAGCACAGTTTATTAACTTTAGTAGAAATCAAACTTAGAAACTTGTTAGAAATTTCAAACTTGCTAGAAATTTTTCTTAGAGAATATGTTTGTGTAAATAAAATATAGTAAAGACATAAATCCTCCATAGAGTGGAGTAATAACTAGATTGACAACACTAGTTTCATTTCTTATGCTCTTTATACTTGGCAAAAGCAAATTCTCTGATTACCCATGGC
Source organism: Murina feae (assembly GCA_004026665.1). Lineage (NCBI taxonomy): Eukaryota > Metazoa > Chordata > Mammalia > Chiroptera > Vespertilionidae > Murina > Murina feae. Next base: position 45,963 of record PVJC01002213.1, on the reverse strand, counting down.
TCTCTACATTTCACATGAGATGAATATTGAATGAAAAGGCAGAAATCATGTCTGACAGACTGTCATCCTGGATTCATGAGATTATTCTAAAGTATGTCAACTGAGTAAGCAAAATTAAACATTACTTGATATCTAGAGTGGGATTTCTCATTACGCTTTTGCTTTATCCTTCATGTTAATAATTGTGCTTTTCATTTTATACCAGACTGTCATTACTAACATAATGTTAGATAGTTACAGGAGACAAGTAGGGGAAGAAACACATACATGTTATTTACATTTAAACTACCCAGGGCTATAAAAAACTATGTTACTGCAAACTGAGAATCTTATATACCAACTTTTAAATATTTATATATATATAGACACAGTAGTAAAGGAGAGTAGACAAGTTGTATTCTATTCTATCAAACAGAAGCAATTCAACACTCTAAACAAAGCTGCTCTATTAAAATATTAGTTAACATAATGCTTTTCAATTCCTAATTTAAATATTATCTAATTATAAATAAACTATAATTCTATTTTTTGGAAAAAGAATATGTTTATTTGTATATTCAAATTTCTATTGTTTCATTTTCCAAGCTGATATGAAATCTTTAAAATATTCCTGAAACTTAGGCTCAGCTAAGACTGATAGAAATGATAGCTTGTTGTGTTCATTAGAGTATTTAATGCTCTTGTTGTATTTCCTGAGGCATATACTCTTATTGCATATGCATAAGAACAGCATAGGGGAGACATATTGACAGTATGGTTAGTTTAAGTTTTAGGGTTTTTTTGTCATGTTTTCTGTGTCCCTACATGCAATAGATTTTTAGAAATGATTTATGAATGTGAACAATTGCTTAGTGTTGAAATTACCTCTGCAAGAATTCAGTCTGGATTGTTTGCTGTTACTGACAGAAATGGTGGGTTCAGGTTTGTTATACAAAGGAAATTGAATATCAGTCACTAATGTTTTTGTAATGCTTTCAATATTTAAAATATATTATATTTTTGTTTTATTTATCTTTAGAATAATTCTTTGTAGATACTAAAAATATCTCTATATTAAAACACTGTGTTATAGTTAGAGGTTGGTGATCTTTTTAACATCTTATTAAATTATGAAATAATTTTGAGGTTTCTGGTTAACTGAAGAATCATAAAGAGAGACCAGATATTTCTTGGCAGGAGGAATATTTCCTGAGTTTCTGTCTGGGAAAGTAAGACTTCATGCCTTCACTTCCATTGTATTCTTAATGGTTTATTTTTACTACTAGGGGTCCAGTGCACGAACTCCTGCACCTTGAAAGGAACTGTGGGCCATGAGGCTGCAATGGGCAGAGGGCGGGTCTCCACCATCCTCTGCGTCCCTTCCCAGCCTCTCCTGCCATGACCCCTGGTCCCCTGTTTGCCTACAGCCCCACTCCCATTGCTGCCTTCCCACATGCTGACAGTGCAGTGGCTGCTGCCCTGATTGCCCTTCAGTAGCTGGAGGAGGTGGAGAAGTGATTGGGGTTGGCGCTAGGCACCAGCAGCAGGTGCAAGAGGCAGCTCCTATGCCAGCAGCAGGTGCATGTGGGGCCAGCGCTGATAGCAGGTGCTAGTACTGGCGGGACCACGGTGCGTGGGAGCAAAGAATTTTCAGTAACCACTACAGACTCACCCCAATGACAGCGACCAGCACCCCACCTTGATGTGACTCCCTGCTTACCTGCTCCACCATCCTGCCACAGCCAAAACCTGCCATGTTCTGCACACACCCCCTGGTGTTTGTTCAGCGTGCATCACAGTGACCAGTTGTTCAGTTGTTCCACTGTGCAGTCTATTTGCATATTTGGGTTTTACATATGTAAGATATGTATGCTATTCAACTACATAAATGCTATAATTTTATACTGTATTTCATTTTACTATTTCATCTGTAAGAAGTAAGCCAACGTAGAAATATAAAATATTAATATTTTTATTTGCATTTCACCTGAGGAGAAGTAGTGTTCTTGAGACCAGAAACTATATCTGGTAGGGAAGGTCTAGATGTGATGCTCACAAAATCATTCTTCTTTGTTCTGGACCAAAAGGGTCAAACTGTTTAGAGCTACATAATATAGGATAGATGTTAGAATGGCAATTTACATCAGGAGAAAGGTCAAAATACACAAGAAATATATTTGTATGGTTGTGATAGCACACTGGGAAACTGGGTAACATATGGGAGAGACAAACATAATTCCAGGACATAATTACATATAGAAATATAATATATCTGTATTTTAAGACTATTTCAAAGTTCCATTTTATATTTTTATTCAATTTTGGAACAAATGTTTATTCAGTTCTATTGCATGCAAAATTCTTCCAGAAACTATAAATGCATCAATAAACAAAACTTCTTGCTTTTATGACTTTTTACTGATTATGACTGTATTCTAAACTTTGCAAACTTTTTCAATTGTAGTAGTTGAGTTAGAAGAGTTTTTGTTTTCTTCCTCTCCACATGTGGAAAGGAGAGTGGAGCAATAATTACACATAGGAACAAAATAATAAAAGGAATATATGGGGAGGAATTGGTCAGTTATGCTTTTCTTGCTTAGCTGGAGGATTTTTCCCATTATGAACAGTAAAATTTCTGAATATTGCTTAGTAATACTGATTTATTTTGTCACCCTGGTGATTATGTTTGGTTTCTAATTCATGTATTGTCCCTATAGAAATCATCTGCTTGTCTTCCAACCATTTACTAACTAGGGTTTTCAGACATATCAACATATACAAAGAAAGAATGTGCAAATAAAATAGCTAGTGATTTTCAAATATATATTGACTAGAGGCCTGGTGCATGAAATTTGTGCACTGGATGGGGGGTTCCTTAGCTCAACCTGCCCCCTCTCACATATTGGGAGCCCTCAGGGGGTGTCCTACTGACAGCTTAGACCCACTCCCTGCTCCCCTAGGGGAGTGGGCCTAAGCCACAGTCTGGCCTCACTTTGTGGGAGGTGACCAGGCTAATCAGGGGAAGCCACCAGCCCCATCACACCGCTGCTGCAGTCACTGCCTGTCAGCACAGCCACCAAGGTGTTTTCATCAACATGGACTCCAGTCCCTTCACCATGAAAAAATGACAACTTTCTTTAGGCATTTTCAAGATGTGTCTTTCATAGGATACGACATTTCTTTCTTTCTTTTTCTTTTTTTATCCTCACCTGAGGATATGTTTCCATTGATTTTTAGAGAATGTGGAAGAGAAGGGAAAATCAGAGAGAAACATGAAAGTGAGAGGGACACTTTGATTGATTGCCTCCTGCATAAGCCCTGACCTGGGCCCTGGCCGGGGAGGAGCCTGCAACCAAGGTACATGCCCTTGGTCAGAATTGAACCCAGATCCTGCAGTCAGCAGGCTGAGGCATCATGCACTGAGCCAACCCGGCTAGGGCAGAATATGCCATTTCTTAGCCCTCTAGCAGTGGACCTTCATTTCTTTTTCTCCAGGAATGAGGTAGAAAAACCCTAGATCACCTTTAGGGATTCTTCTTACCCAAGTTACTAAGAATATTACCAGTGGCATACAAGAAGCTTAGCCAATGAGAGGTAAGAAAAGGTGTTTCCTCCTTAGTTCACTCCAATCACTGGCTCCATCCCTGCCCAGGCCTATAACCTCTGGCCGAGGATGCAGGCCTGGGCAGGGGGCCCCCAGATCCTTGCAGTCACTGACTCTGACCCTGCCCAGGCCTGCAGTCTCTCTCTGAGGCTGCAAGTCTGGGAAGGGAACCCCCAGACCCCTGCTTTGCCAGGTCCACCAGTACCCAGACCCCTGTGATCTCTGGCCTTTCCCCTGCCCAGGCCTTATGCCTGAGTAGGACACCCTCATACACCTCTGATCACCAGCTCCACCCTTGCCCATGCCTGAGGCCTCTGGCGAAGACCTCTGGCCTGGGCAGGGGACCCTCAGCCCCTTCTGATAGCCTGTTTTGCCCCTTGGGCCCCCCACCTTCCTGCCACCTGCCTGGCTAACAGGCCTGACCACTTCAGTGGCAGGTCTAAACCAGACTAGGTGCTGCCATCTTGTGACTATGGGGGTGGCCATCTTGTGGCTACAGGGTGGCCATCTTTGTGATGGGGTGACACCTAATATGCATATTACTATTTTTTAAAATATATTTTATTGATTTTTTTTACATAGAGGAAAGGAAAGGGATAGAGAGTTAGAAACATCGATGAGAGAGAAGCATTGATTAGCTGCCTCTGCACACCCCCAACCAGGGATATGCCTGCAACCAAGGTACATGCCCTTGACCGGAATTGAACTTGGGACCCTTGAGTCCACAGGCCGATGCTCTATCCAGTGAGCCAAACCAGCTAGGGCTGCATATTACTCTTTTATTAGATAGGATGTGGTTATGGGTGCCACCATCTTGTGGCTATGGTGCCACCACCTTGTGGCCATGAGGGCAGCCATTTTGTCATGGAGTGATGCCTAATTTGCATACTACTCTTTTATTGAATAGGACTTTTTTGTTGTTGAGTTTCAAACATCTCCAGATTGCTCTTATTTGATTATATAATAGTGTTTTTGTGGAAATTTTATTATTTGTTTGTTTGACATAGCTGTTATTCCACATAGAGTCCATCAATAGAGCTCCAAGTTATCCCTAAATATCTAATGGTCTTATTATTCCTGATTTCCCACTTATGCTTTCAATGATTATTCCATGATTATCTACATGACATGATGGCACATCAATCAGCTGCCTTCTGCACACCCCCTCCCCCCACGGAGATGTGCCCACAGTCAAGGTACATGCCCTTGACCGGAATCGAACCTGGAACCCTTGAGTCTGCAGGCTGATGCTCTATCCACTAAGCCAAATCAGTAGGGGATCAGTTTCTTTATACTAAGTAAAATAAGCCAGTCAGAGAAAGACAAATATCACATGATCTCACTTATGTGTGGAATCTAATGAACAAAAGAAACTGCCACATGCTTTTAATTTTTGAAAGAAATTTGGGATAATTTTTATGGGATAATTATAATTCCTTTATATTGTGGAATGTCTTTGATCAAGAATAGCTATATCATTTTTAAGGGTTCACTTGGTCAGGTCCACCCCACCTAGGACAGGGGTGGGGAACCTTTTTTCTGCCAAGGGCCATTTGGATATTTATAACATCATTCCTGAGCCACACAAAACTATCAACTTAAAAATTAGCCTGCTTTGGTCAGACATTTAATTAACTCACCTCTAATGCCTTGGTAGGACCAGATCAAATGATTTCATGGGCTTATACAGTCTGCAGGCCCTGCGTTCCCCACCCCTGACTTAGGATAATCTCAGTTTTTAAAAAATCAAAATCAACTACGCCATATAATGTAACCTAGTCATGAAGTTGCTATCTTATCATATTTACTATTATTAAGACCTATACACAGTGTGTATATCAAAGTCAAAAATCCGACCCTATATACACAAGAAAGGATATCGTCTTGTTTCTGAGAAGCAATCATTTTAATGTAACTTTATTTCTCATGCATCCAATTTGCAAAGTATAAGCCACAATCAGGTATCATCATGTGTTTCTTTCATAGAAAATTCCAAGAAAATATCTAATAAATGGAGATAAAGTTTTTTTTAAAAATAGCTTTCCTGATGTCACCACTTTGATTAGTGGAATTGCACCAAAGGGTTCTGGATGACAGTTTTATACTTTCTCTATTAACAAATTGTAAAACATCAATAATTAGAAATGCTTGTTGGCCAATGTGGCTCAGTGATTGAGTGAGGTCATCAGTTTGGTTCTTGGTCAGGGCACATGTCTGGGTTGCAGGCACAATCCCCAGTGAAGGTCATGCAGGAGGCAGCAGATTGATGTTTCTCTCTCATCAATGTTTCTATCTCTCTCTCCCTTCCTCTTGAAAATCAACAAAGACATTTAAAAAAGGAAATGCTTCGTGTTACTTCTAATCTTATTAAAAATCAATATAATAATGTTCAAGTTCTACTTAAAGATGAAAAATATAAGCAGGTTCATAAATCTAAGTACAAATTAGAAATGTATGCTTTCTAAGATATGGATATAAATTTTAAAAGTTATTTATGAGTACAATCTTGGATAATCTGAGCAATAATCCACTATAAAACTCGTATGTAAAAAATTACATATCTTGCATATGTATATCTGATTTAATCCATATTATTGAGCTTTATATTTAATTTGGAAGTTTGGGTTTAATTGAGAATCCTAAATTCCATCATTTTTTTTTCAATAACTGTATCTTTAGAGCTTGGTAATTTTATATATATATAAAATATATATATATATATCTTAACTAATAAAAGCGTAATATTGAAATTAACTGCCCCTTCGGGTTTCCCACCAGCCAATCAGAGTGACTGTATGCAAATTAACCCAGTCAACATGGCGGCTGCCACTCACAGAGTAAATGGCAGCTTTCATTGCAGCAGGAGTGAAAGTGAAACTGTCTGGATGCCTCAAAGCAAAACATATTTGCAACATGTTTGCAACAAAGTATAAATCATAGAATCCTCCGGAGCTGAAGGAAACAGCAGGCCTGGCCTGACCACTAAGATAACATTGTCTCATTATAGACGCCGCAAGCTAAAGCAGAGAGAAGGCTTCATTACTAGGAAGCCTCAGCTTAAAGGAACAGTGTATCAATTATAGAAGATAAACAAACCCCAGAAACCTGCGTCCAGCCAGACTTGCTGGGACATTGGGTCAATGAGAGTTATGGGCAGCCTTAAAGCCTGAAAGCACCAATCAGCCCGTCACCCACGCTGGCCACAACCCAATGGGGTGAGGGACGCCACTGGGGGCTTGGCCAGCCTGGAGACAACCATCAGCCTGTCACCCAGGCTGGTCAGGCATGCCAGCAGGTGGACATCCCCTGAGAGGTCCCAGACTGTGAGAGGGCACAGGCCAGGCTGAGGGACCTCCTGAGTGCACAGAGCAGCTGCAGGGCAGAACAGCACAGGACCCAGGACCAGTGCGTGGGAAAGAGGTGGTGGGGGCCGAGGGCCTGCTTGGCGGCTCCTCAGGCCCTTTGAGAGGCATCGGAGAGCAGGAAAGAGGCAGCAGGGGGTCAGCAGCCTGCTTGTTGGGCTTCCCAGGCCCCTTGCAAGGCACTGGGGAGCAGGAAGGAGGCGGTGGGGGGTCTCGGCCTGCTTGGCAGCTGCCCAGGCCCTTTGCAGGGTACCAGGAAGCGGGAAAAGGAAGGCAACAGGGGACCAGTGAGTGGGAAAGAGTCGGTGGACTGCTTGGTGGCTCCCCAGGCCCTTTGGGGGGCACTGGGGAGTGGGAAAGCAAGCTCTTGGGGCTGGGGGCCTGCTTGGCCACTCTCCAGGTCCCTTCTGGGGATCAGGGAGCAGGAAAAGGCTGAGGGACCCCCACCCTCCCCCCTTGCATGAATTTCGTGCACCGGGCCCCTAGTATATATGTATTGTCCTAGGTTATGTGGAGGCATATGGAAGGAGGGAACAAAGATAGAAAAGTAAAGAATATTGGTTAGGCTCCAGCCAGTTTGACTCAGTGGATAGAATGTTTGTAGGCAGACCAAACGGTCCCTGGTTCAATTCTAGTCAAGGGCACATACCTCAGTTGAAGGCTTCTCCCTGGCCCGGGCCTTGGTCGGGGCTCCTGCAGGAGGCAACCAATGGATGTGTTTCTCTCACATCGATGTTTCTCTCTTCACACTCTACCTAAAAATCAATGGAAAAATATTCTCTGGTGAAGATTAACAAAAAAAAAAGAATATTATTTAGGCCCTGGTCCATGTGGCTTGGTTGGTTGAGTATCCTCCTTTAGGGCACATACCCAGGTTGTGGGTTCGATCTCAGTTGGGAGCTTGCAGGAGGCAGTGATCAATGTTTTTCCAGTCAAGGTCACATCCCATGCTTGCGGCTCCTTCCTGACCCAGGCTCTGGTCCAGGCTTGTGCAGGAGGCAACCAATCAATGTGTTTCTCTCACATTGATATTTCTCTCTGTCTTCCCTTCTCTCTTCCATTCTTCCTGAAAATCAATGGGAAAATATCCTTGGGTGAGGATTAATAATAAAAAGTTAAAAAAAGAAAATGAGACCCAATGCTGAGATTCAGAGGAGAGTTTAAAGGTTGAAGTTGAGGACATTGAAGACTTGTTAATGAGGCATGAAGAAGGTTTATCCAAATGTAACAAGGAACTACATACATGTGGTAATCATGAAACTGTAATGACACTAACAGAAATTGGTAAGTGTTTTTCTAAAGTTTAACAACATAGGTGTTGACAAAGAAAGACATCCATTTGGACTAACTAGCGTTGGTATGATGGAGATAAAGTTATTGAGGAAATAATTGTTTAAATAATGTAGCATAAAAAGTAAGCAGGGTAACAAAGGGGAGAAACACCTGAAAAACTATGAGAAGAAGAGAAGAAATATAAACCAGAGACAAAATCATCAAAAAATGAAAGATAAAAGAAAGAAGTGACCTGAATATTAAAAGTCATTAACATATTGATTAGGACTTATCTTTAGAAATTGATGCCAATGAAAAAAATGAAAGAATTACAAGCTTCTATTTGAGATAGAAAGCAAGATTCTACCTAAGATCAACTTGGTGAATTTATTGGGAAATATGAAAATGTCTTTTAACCTCAGAATACTCTTCTAAAGAAGACATTTTTAAAAAGAGACAGAGGAAGATATAAACAAGTGGGCGAATATACAATGTTCGTGGATTGGTAGAATCAACATCATTAAAATGTCCATACTACCCAAAGCAATCTATAGATTCAATGCAATCCCTACTAAAACACCAACGGCATATTTCACAGACCTGAACAAACACTCCAAATTTTTGCTTGGAACCAAAGAAGACCCTGAATAGCTGCAGCAATCTTGAGAAAGAATAAAATTGAAAGGATCACAATATCAGATATAAAGTTGTACTACAAAGACACTATACTCAAACCAGCATGGTACTGGCACAAGAACAGGCATATAGATCAATGGAACACAACAGAGAACCAGAAATAAACCCAACCTATTATGCTCAATTAATATTTGACAAAGGAGGCAAGAGCATACAATGGATTCAAAATAGTCTCTTCAATAAATAATGTTGTGAAAATAGGAAAGGTACACGCAAAAAAAAAAATGAAAGTAGACCACTAACTTAAACCATACACAATAATAAATTCAAAATGAATAAAAGACTTAAATGTAAGATGTGAAACCATAAAAATCCTATAAGAAACCATAGGCAGCAAAGTCTCAGATATCTCTTATAGCAATATGTTTACCAATCCATCTCCTAGGACAATGGAAACTAAGGATAAGGTAAACAAATGGAACTACATCAAAATAAAAAACTTCTGCATAGCAAAAGTAACCATCAATAAAATAACAAGAGAGCCAACTGCATGGGAGAACATATTTGCCAATGATGCATCAAGAAAGTGTTAATCTACAAAATATATAGGGAACATGTACAAGTTAACAAAAGAAAGGCAAATAATCCAAATAAAAAAAAAATCAGCATGGGACCTAAACAGACACTTCTCCCAAGTGAACATACAGAAAGCCAAGAGATATATAAAAAAGTGCTCAAAGTCATTAATCATCTGAGGGATGCAAATCAAAACAACAATGAGGTATCACCTCACACCTGTCAGAATGGCAATCATCAACAAAACAACATATGACAAATGTTGGCAAGGATGTGGAGAAAAAGGAACCCTCATACACTGCTGGTAGGAATGCATACTGGTGCAGCCTTTGTGGAAAACAGTATAGCATTTCCTCAAAAAATTAAAAATGGAACTCTCATTTGACCCAGTGATCCCACTTTCAGGAATATATCCTAAGAAATCAGAAACAGAATCAGAAAAAAAATATGCATCCCTATGGTCATAGCAGCACAATTTACAATAGCTAGAATCTGGAAACAGCCTAAGTTTCCACCAGCAAATGAGTGAATAAAAAAAGCTGTGGTACATTTACACAATGGCATACTATGCAGCTGTGAAAAAGAAAGAACTCATCATTTGCAACAGCATGGGTAGACCTGGAGAGTATTATGCTAAGAGAAATAAGCTCCTCAGAGAAAGATAAGTATCACATAATCTCACTCATAAGTGAATTCTAATGAACAAAGTAAACTAATGAACAAAAAATAGATCCAGAGAGATAAAAGCATGGAACAGACTGTGGAATCTCAGATGGAAGGCAGGGGAGAGTGGGTGGGTGAGAAAAAATCAACCAATGAACTTGTATGCATATATGCATGACCCGTGGACATAGACAATAGGGTGGTGAAGGCCTAGGGTAGGGAATGAGGGGGAGAAAAAGGTGACATACGTGATACTTTCAACACTAAAGATTAGCTCTGGCCAGCTTGGCTCAATGAATAGAGCATCGGCCTGCAGACTAAAGGGTCTTAGGTTCAATTCGGGTCTGGGACACATGACTGGCTTGCAGGCTGGATCCCCAATAGCAGGAGGCAGCTGATCAATGATTCTCTCTCATCATTGATGTTTCTATCTTTCTCTCCCTATCTCTTCCTTTCTGAAATCAATAAAAATGTATTTTTAAAAAAGATTAAGAAAAATTTTAAAAATGAATGAAAAAAGGAATCAGATCATATTCTAACAGATGTTTATAATAATGTTTATAACAACTTTATTCACAACATTCTAGAACAGAAAATCAAATGACCATTATTGGGATAATAGATAAATAAATTGTGATATACTCATATGATAGAATGTGGCAGCAATAAAATAGAATAAACCATTGATACATGACATGACTAAATCTCACATATATTTTCCCATAAAACAAAACACACAAACACAGCATAATACGTACTTTTGATTCATACCATGTGAAATTCTGTAATAGCAGAAGTTATGCAACTTAAAAAGAAAAGCAGAAGAGCAGATTTTTAGTATATGTTGGGTTAAGTCAGAAATAATATATGCCTGGCTGGTGTGACAAGGATTGAGAGTCGATCTATGAAACAGGAGCTCCCGGATAAATTCCCAGTCAGGGCACATACCTGGATTGCAGGCTCTATCCCCAGTAGGGGATGTGCAGTAGGCATCTGACTGATGTTTCTATTGCTCTCTCTTCCTTCCCTTCCCTCTCTATAAAATAAATAAAAAACATATTTTTTAAAAAAGAAATAATATGTAAGAAATTTTGGGGAGATATAATTATTCAATATCATGATAGGGGTATGTTCACTATAATTATATGTATTTGTCAAATAATAGTCATATATTTCAGGTAAATATATTAATAAAGTAATCATATTAATAATAGTAGTAATAATTTAGTAGTGATGTACAGGCATAAATTGCAAAAAATGGAAGACCATTGTATTTATAATTATGGGTAAAGAGATAATTATATTACCCTCTTCACTGTGAATGTTTAAATTTTTCATAAAACAGTAAAACAATATACATTGACATTGGTAAGTAGATTTGTATTGCATTTCATATTTTTAGAAAAAGATAGCAAAAAATACAGAATTGTGCATTGAAGTTGATTGCATTAAAGAGTTTAAAAAGTTATGTATGATTTGGGGGGGGCATCCTTATCTTAATTAGGGGTGCCAATAGATCAGCAACTATAAATATTCAGGGTTTTATTTTAAGTGACAACCTGGATTTGAGAAAGTAAGTCAGTGTCATAGGTTTGAAATATGAAGGTTCAAATAAGTAATAAGACTTCCAGGTATGAGATGACACAAATTGCATAGGAGCAGAAGGCTAGAGCGCTGCATATATAATTTTGAGAAAGTTTTTTTTTTTTCTTTGTCTTCACAACTCATGCAGCTGCAGGGAAGGGACTCGAGAAAGTTTTATTTTGAGACCTGGAATAACTGAAATCAGAGAGAATTCTCAGATAAACAAACAAATTGAACGAAGAGCACAGGAACTAAAGTTAGGGAAGAAAGAGTCTTCAAATGAGAAATGAACAATAGGTTAAAAATATGCAGAGATTAAAAAAAAACACAAAAAAAACCTCATCGGAGACAGTGTATTTTCCTGCTGTGACGTGGCTATCATTTTGAATCCAACTTCAATACAAGTTGGGGCAGAATCAAGAATCCGAAAGGTTGAAGCAAGGAGAGGAGAATGTTTAACCTTCAAAGAGTTTTGGTGGCAATATAAAGAATGAAATACAGTGTATGTAATATGATACATAAAATATTATGAATTTTAATTTGTGAAAATGAGTAGTAATAAGTTAAAACGTTATTTATTGATTTGGTTTTCACTCCTGACAAAACAACACTGAAACAATTACTAGTGTTTTAAGTCACCATCAATCACTTCAAAGACTCAGTTTAACAAATATGATTTGATTTGTTGATTTATTTATTTAGTTAGTTAATTAATTAGTTAGTTATTACTTAGTTATCAGCTATGAAAGAATTCTCAGTAGCTCAAAAAAGCAGCAGGATTGATATTTCCAGTGACTGAACTTTCAGTACATGATACCAACTCTCTTAGGAGAGAATTTAAGAACAATAAACAGCCTTTAAAAACCAGTTCTAAAAACATGTTTTTACTTCATTTTAGTATGGAAAATTGGCCATTACTAAAAAAACAAAAACAAAACAACCATGAAAAATATTATACTAAAAATTGGCCATTATTTAAAAACAAACAATAAACATGCATCACACAAACTAACAGATGATGTATTTACCTGGGCGATTTTTAAAAAAGTGTTTAAGTTATATTAATTTGTGTTTAAGTACATGTGAAAATGATCCTCATTATTCATGTACTAGTAAGGACAACACACTTATATGATCAATGGATTTTTACTGAGACACTGACACATTTCAGTTAGGAAAAGGTAATATATTCTATAAATTGTGCTGGAAGTGCTGAGTACAATATGATAAAAAAGAATGTTGATACACCATCACACTTTACACAAAACTAACTTAAATTGGATCATAGACGTAAGCATAAAATGTATCTGTAATAATTCTAGAAGAAAATAAAGGAAAAAGTTGTCCCAGTGTAGCATAGGCAAAATTTTCTTAGGCTAAATAAAACAATAACCATAAAACATACAAAATGTTTAATAAAATTAGAACCATTTGTTCAGCTCAAGACAATGCTTGGAAAATGAACACACAAGCCACATGCTTGAGGAGATTATTTACAACATATATCTGCCAAGAAAGAGTATACAAATTATGTAAAAACAAAACTAAATTAGAAAGGTAAAAACTATTAAAATATGCACAATAATTGAACAGACGGTTAAAAGTGGACATACAAATGGTCAATAGCCCATGAAAATATGTCCAACATGGAATTCCAGACTCAGTTTTGAAACATAAAGTTTGAAGACTGCCACTCCCATCCTCACAACGTATCTGCAGAGACAGGAGACTATGGAAAGGCACAGCTGAGATCTGCTTATGCAGAGCAGGAGCCAATAAAGTACATGGAACCTTTGATGAATTATGGGAGGCAGGGTGTTGGCTGCTTCAGAGTTAGAAACTCTTAGCAGTCCTATTTGTAGGGAAGCACAATTTTATGAACCACAACAGAACCTCATGTTGAAAAACAAAAATACATATAGACATACATAAATGCATACATACATACATACATACATGCATACCTACATAGATAAACCAAAACCAAATCACCTCTTATCTTTAACAGGGGGTGGAAATTTAACCATCTAATATAATAAAAGAGAAACAAACATGCAAATTGACCGTTACCACCAGCCAATCAGAGCGGCTGTATGTAAATTAACCCGGCCAACAGCCATGGAGCTAGAGCAAACCAAAGGCTTCTGTTGCAACTGCCTGCCTAGGCTGGCTGAGCCTCTGCTCACAGCCATGCCCACCAGCCAATCAGAGTGGCTGTATGCAAATTAACCCAGCCAAGATGGAGGCCAACAGCCATGGAGCTAGAGCAAACCAAAGGCTTCTGTTGCAACTGCCTGCCTAGGCTGGCTGAGCCTCTGCTCACAGCCACGCCCACCAGCCAATCAGAGCGGCTGTATGCAAATTAACCCAGCCAAGATGGAGGCTGGCAGGGC
>PVJC01002213.1:0-31794 GCA_004026665.1 Murina feae | reverse complement strand
TGGCAGGGGCCTCTGCAGGGTGTGCAGGAGCAGCCATCCTGGGTCTGCTGCCTGGCTCTGCCCTGGGGGCCTCCGTCCAGGGTCCACTACCTTCATCCACCCCCCAGGGGCCTCCACAGAGCATGCGAGAGTGTCTGCTGCACAGTGCAGAGAATCCGAAGCCAGTTCACTGCCCAGCTCCACCCTGGGTGTGTTTGCTCAGCAGCAGGGCCCCACCAAGGGATTCTGCACCAGCGTCCGCCCCTGGCTTGCCACCCAACTCTGCGCCAGGTGTGTCCCCTCAGCGGTGTGGGCCCACCAGGCGTGTGCAATCGTGGGTCCTCCAGTGGGAAATGTCCAGGCCTGCACTCACCAGCATTCCCACCCCCCAGTGCACGAACCCTGAAGGGGCTGTGGGCAGCCTGAAAATGGCTCTCAGCTCCTCACCCAGGCTGACCAGGCATGCCAGCAGGTGAACATCTCCCCCGAGGTGTCCCAGACTGCAAGAGGGCACAGGCCGGGCTGAGGGACCCCCACTCCCCGAGTGCACAAATTTTTGTGCACTGGGCCCCTAGTCCTATATAATAAAAGGGTAATATGCAAATTAGCCCTAACAGCAGAATAACTGGGAATGACTGGTCACTATGACACACACTGACCACCAGGGGGCAGACCCTCAATGCAGGAGCTGCCCCCTGGTGTTCAGTGCACTCCCACAAGGGGAGCTCTGCTCAAGCCAGACTGATGGCTGCCAGCACAGCAATAGTGGTGGGAGCCTCTCCTGCCTCCTCAGCAGCGCTAAGGATGTCTGACTGCAGCTTAGACCTGCTCCCTACTGGCAAGTGGACATCCCCCAAGGGCTCCCAGGCTGCCAGAGGGATGCCTGACTGCCAGCTTAGGCCTGATCCCATGGGGAGTGGGCCTAAGCCAGCAAGTGGACATCCCTTGAGGGGTCCCAGACTGAGAGAGAGCACAGGCTGGGCTGAGGGACCCCCCTGAGTGCACACAAATTTTTGTGCACTGGGCCTCTAGTGTTTAAATATTTCCAGAGTAAAGGCTTCCTCCACAGTGGAAAAAGACTTTGCCAGACATTTATCCAACACAATAGAGTGAAAATTGCTCAAGTCCAGTCCCTCAAGCCTCCCTGTCTTATCTAAAGATAGTGAGGTCAGTTGAGAAACACATTCTATGCTCCAGGTCAGGAACATAGGCTCAGTCATAGAATTGTAGAACACTTTCCTTCCACCTATGTGTTACCACATAATAGAGCTCCAATGAACTAACATGGATTACTGTGGAAATAAGCAAGAGATTATATTTATTTAAGGTGTTATTTATATTCTTTTAAGAAGAGGTTTTTCTAGTATCGTTAATGCAAAGCTCCAGATATAGAAGTTTATATACCTCAGTTCCTATTTATTGATCTGTAATGTTTGACTTAAAGAATTTTATGCTAAAAGGCAATAATAAACACCATCTGATATGGGAAAAGAAAGACATAGCATGCTAATACATTAATCAAAAGAAAGCTGGAGTAGGTATAGTAATTTCAGAAAAAGCAGTCTTCAGAACAAGGAAGATTATCAACAATAAAGAAGGATATTACATTTTGATAAAGGGATTATTTCTCAAAGAAGACATAAATCCACAACCTGTTTACACCTAATGGCAATACATCAAAATGTGAGTCAAAAAGTTGCAAAGAGAAATAGGTAAATCCAGTAGTATAGTCCATCAACAAATGAATGGATAAAGAAAATGTGATATATACATACAATGAGATATTATTTAGCCTCAAAACAGAAAAATCATTTAATTGGAAATCAAAATAATGAGATATTCCTACATATTCCTATTAGAATAGCTAAAATAAAAGAAAATCAAATTCCTGAAAATTCAAATGCTTGCAAGGATGCTGAGCAGCAGGACTCTCATCCATTGCTGATGAAAATGCAAATGGCTATAGCAGCCAAACTTGAATGATTTTGCAGTTGCTTATAAAGGTAATCACAACCATACTCTTACATATTTTCCAATTTATTTGAAAACTTAAATTTACACAAAAACCTGTACATGCTTATAAAATATTTATTCATAATTGCCAAAAAGTAGAAATAATGAATATGGTTATTATCAGGTGGATTGATAAACCAATTGTGTTATACCCCATGCAAAGAAATATCACTCAGTGATAAAAAAAAATAGAAGCTCTCAAGCCATGAAAAGTCATGTAGAAACATGAAATATATATTTATAAGTGAAAGAAGCTAGCTTAAAAATGTATGATTTTAATTTGATACAATTCTGGACAAATAAAAACTTATAGACCATAAAATAGTGATTTCCATGATTTAGGAAAAGGGGTAAGCAGATGAAGCACAGATTTTTTTAGAGTAGCAAACTGTTCTCTATCTATAGTGATAAAAGCATAATATGCTAATTAGACCAAATGACCTTCCAGAGGGAGCTGAGGCTGCAAGGAAGCCTGGGTCCCAGGTGCCTGCCACTGGCCAGAAGTAAGCCCGGGTCCTGGGTGCCAGAGGGAAGCCAGTGCTGTCAAGGAAGAAAGGCCTACTCTTGCACAAATTTCATGCATTGGGCCTCTATTGTTACTGTAAAGGTGGGCACATAGTGTTACACATATGTGCAAACCCCTAGAACTTTACAACACAGAAAATGAACTTTACAACACAGAAAATGAACTTTACTGTATAAAAAATTAAGGATAGAGTGACTTAGGAGGTTTGGAGGTTCCAAGACTGAGTTCAGACTATGATAAGAGAATCAGACTATGACAAGAAGGTTTGGGTCCTGGAACAAT
This sequence comes from Murina feae, assembly GCA_004026665.1. Taxonomy (NCBI): domain Eukaryota; kingdom Metazoa; phylum Chordata; class Mammalia; order Chiroptera; family Vespertilionidae; genus Murina; species Murina feae. The sequence goes on along the minus strand of PVJC01002213.1, from coordinate 28,994 downwards.
AAAAGGATATGAGGTAAACACTTAGAAATTATGTGCAATGCATGAGGTTTAATAATAATGTACCAATATTCATTTGTTAATTGTAACAAATTACCACATCAATGTAAGATGCCAGGAAAAACTGGGTACACAGTATAGGGGAACTCCATATGTCTTTACAATTTCCTGTAAATATAAAATAGTTCTAAAATAAAATATTTATTAAAAATACCTTCAACATCATTAGTCACATAGAAAATGTAAACTAAAACCAATAGAAGGCTAAAACTTAAAAGCCTTGCAATATGAAGTGATAGCAAGTATGTAGAGCAATCTGAGCTCACACGTATGGTTGGTTGCAGTGTCAAACTTGGAACTACTTTGAAAACCGGTTTGATAATCTTGTAAAGTTAAAATATTCACTTCCATGTGATCTAGCAAATTTATTCCTAAGAATTTATTCCAAATAAATGGTATTGTCATGAAACCACAAGTTTTTTAAACTTATTATGAGCAAGTACAAATCCTCTCTCTATTTTTTTTTTAAAAGTGAATACTTTTTAAAAGACAGATGCTATGTGGAATATTTATATATTTGCTACTTCTTATCACAAACAAGTAAAGTTTAAACACTAAAAAAAATTCATCGGTACCCTAAACTTGGAACCATGATTGATATGTCTATTAAGCAGAAGAATAAACAAATCTAATTGTATAATACTCATAAAAAGGAACACTACTCAGAAATAAAAAGGAATAAACTATTGGTAACAACACAAATAAATGTTACAAAATTTAGCAGAGAAAAATAACAAAATAGTGCTATCATAATATTTTCTGAATGCTTTTACTTACTTGAAATTCTACAAAAGGCAAAATTGTTCTATAAGGATAGAAATAAGATTATTTATTGCTTGGAGCTGATTGTGGGCAGATAGAGGTATCATCATACTAAGGACCCAATGGAAATTTCTGAGAAGACAAGTATTATTACATTGATTAGATCAGCAGTTATATAGGTGTGTGCATTTGTCAAAACCATGGCCTTACCAACTTAAAATTTGTGCATTAAAGCAGACATTTTATAATAAAGATTACTTTAAAAAACAGAAGAAGTAGGTATAAAAAATACTGTCACTGTGTATTTTGTATTTTGACATCTTTACTACTTTCATCCTACAACTTTTATAGAATATTTTTCTTTCAGGCTGCAATTGTATATAGATATTTCAAATTTATTCAAGTGATCATTTGCATACCAAATATTTTATAGCTAATATATATATTTGGGTACTTGAAAAATCATGCAGAAGAATGGGAAAAGATACTAAAAACTCTGCTTAATGTATTATACACATGACAGTACACATAGGATGAGAGATTGTATACTCATTAAACAACATTTTTTGAAAAAGTAATGTATTTGGTTCTATAAACAGCTGCAGAATGAACTGAGGCTACACTTTCTCTAATCTTCCCTCTGCAAACCTGACTTGAGTTCATATGTTTGCCATCTCTGGCTCCTGTAGGAAATGTGTTTAGAGACAAAGTTAATGTCCATTTCTTAAAAAAAAAAACCCATATACATGTTGAAAGTCTAATTGAATGCCCTGCCCTGTGTTCCCTGTAATCCAAACCCTAAGTGCTTTCAGAGCTTAAGAAGTTAGAGTTTTGAGTTAGAGAAACTTGCAGGTTTATTTTATTTGTGTTTTCTTTAAGGTGATTTAAAATGGCTTCAAACTGACATCATTCAATACCAAATCTCCTTATGTTACATTATATTGATCATATAACAAAAATATGTGATACAAAAATGTGGGAGAAGGAAGGACTAAAGATGACATCTTATTTTTCCCCCTTGAGTTGCTCAGAAATGACACAATTCAGCAGGAATGTTTTTACAGGTGAAGGGAAGATTTGGGGAGAAGGTTGAAGAAAATTGTGTATGTAAAGTTCCTATCCTTATTTTATAGTTTTTTGGAATTGCAATTTTTAAGAGATTAATAATATTACTGAGGCTATGCAATTATTCACTGTAAATTTTGAGATTTAATTTTTTTTTCTCTTTCAACTCTATCCTCAGTAGACACATGCAATGACAATCATTACTGCATACAATCCCCAGAGATTCTGATTCAATACTTTGGGGAGGAAGTTCAAATATGTGTTTTTCAATAGACTAGAAAATGAATATTGGCAGTTTGGTTTGCTCATGAAGTATGGAATGACTACATTGTACTATGTAAAATTATCCAACACATGGATCTCTCTCTAAGTATCTCTTTTTTAAAAATATACTTCAGAGAAGAAGGGAGAGGAGAGAGAGATAGAAACGTCAATGATGAGAGATAATCATTGATCAGTTGCTTCCTGCACGCCCTCTGCTAGGGATCAATTCCACAATGCGGGCATGTGCCCTGACTTGGAATCAAAATTGACCACCTTGTTCATAGGTAGATGCTCAACCACTGAGCCATGCCAGCTGGGGTTTCAGTATCTCTTAAAATTAATGTATTCAAGATTAAACTGTCTTTTTATTCTGTATGAAAACGTAGATCTTTCACCATAATTGACTCTTTTTTTCATTTAAATAACACCCTCAAGTAATTTAAAGATTACTGTAAAGTCAGAAGCATAACTCTGCTATGTTATCAAACCATATCCAATTTTCTCAATTCTACTACTTTCATTTGAACATAGAAAATTTGCCTTTGTTACAGGAGAATGAAATACAAAACCTGATCTATGATATTCCCTTTGTAGTTCTCTGGAAATAAATGTGAAAAGAACATTAGCAAAAAGCAGAATTCATCCGGATAAAAGAGAATTTGAAAATATACCATTTGACTATAAAATGAAAACTTTTAATGTAAACCAAACCCATTTGAGATTCTGAGGTTTTCGTTTCAGTTTTAAGTCAGAGATCTTTTGGTTGCAGAAGAGAACTTCATCTAGTCTGGCTCATATAAAAAGAGGAAGCTGGGGTAAATAGGTTTCAGAAAAAATACACACACACACACACACACATAAAAGGTTATAAAGCGAGTGCAGCCAAGTTCTATGTTATGCAAACCACACCTGTCTCAGTAGGCAAATGTAATAAATCTCAATCTCACTCCTGCTTCTTTCCATACCAATTTGCTATCAGCTCCTTTCTTGCCTGTCAGCACCAGTTTACTCTTTTCATCTTGTGAATGGTGACACTGTGAACTCCCAGCCCCAATTCACCATTACAAACATTGCTCCACATGTGTTACCTGAAGCCTACCTAGTCTTTATGGGTGACACAATAATGGGGCACTGTGTGTAAAAGAAGGGAAGAGTTGTGGTTAATATTGCCTCACAAAGTAGGACGTGCCCTCCTGGAGTAGTCAGCTTGGGCTGCCATTACAAAAATACCACAGAACTGCTGATTAGTTTAGAGAATGAAATGAATTTTCTCACAATTTTGGGTATTAGATGACTGTTAAAATAAAATAAGAAACCCAAATTCGTTTCTGGTAGCTTTCTTTTATGCTTGCAGATGGCTAGCTGTCCTCTCACTTGTCCTTTTCTCCATGCATGTGTGTGGAGTGAAAGGGGGATCCAGAGAGCTATGGAATCTTTCTTATAAGGACACTAATCCTCAGGACTCCATTTACTCTTAATTACTTCTTTAGATGCCCTATTTCTAACTATAGCTACTTGGTTTTAATTTGCATTTCTCTCATAATTAGTCATGTTAAGCACCCACTGGCCATTTGTATGTTTTCTTTTGAGAAGTGTCTACTCAGCTCTTTTACCCATTTTTTTAATAGGATTGCTTGAGTTTTACAAATTCTTATAAATTTTGGATATTAACCCCATCACAGATGTATCATTGATGAATATGTTCTCCCGTTCAGTGGGTTGTCTTTTCATTTTGTGGATGGTTTCCTTTGCCATCCAAAACTTTTAGTTTGATGTAGTTCTATTTATTTTTTAAATTTGTTTTCTTTGACAAAGGCAATATTTCAGATAAAACATTTCTACAAAAAAATATCAGAGATTTTGCTGCCTATGTTTTCTTCTAGGATTTTTATGGTTTTGTGGCTTAGATTTAAGTCTTTAACCCACTGAGTTTATTTTTGTGTGCGGTGTAAGAAGATGGTCTAGCTTTATTTGTACTTATCTGTCCAATTTTCCCAGCACGTTTTATTGAATAGACTATCTACTCGATTGTAAGTTTTTGTCAAATATTAATTGAGCATAGTGCCTTGGATTAATTTCTGGTCTCTCTATTCTGTTCCATTGATCTCTACCCCTGTTTTTATGCCAGTACAATGCTCTTTTGATTACTATGGCCTTGTAGTAGTTTGATAATTGGTAGCTTGATTCCTCCAATTTGGTTCCTTTTCAAGATTCCTATGGCTATTTGGGATCTTTTGTGGTTCCATACAAATTTTTGAAATATTTATTTTAATTCTGTGAAATACATCATTAGTGTCTTGATAGGAATTGTGTTGAATCTATAGATTGTTTTGGATACTACGGAAATTTTAATGATACTAAATCTTCCTATTCATGAACATGGTATATGTTTCCACTTATTTATATGTTCTTCAATTATTTTTCTTCAGTGTTTTATAATTTTCTGAGTACAGTCTTTCACATCTTTGGTTAATTTTTTTCTAGGTATTTTATTCTTTTTAAACAATTGTGAGTAGGATTGTTTTCTTATTTTCCTCTCCAACAGTTCATTATTTATGTATAAAATGCAACTAATTTCTTGGCATTTATTTTGTATCCTGTTACTTTATTAAATTCATTTATCAGTTTTAATAATTGTTGGTGGAATATTTAGAGTTCTCTAACTACAATATCATGTCATATGCAAATAATGATAATTTTAATTGTCCCTTTCCAATTTGAATGCCTTTTACTTTTTCTTATTGTTGGATTGCTGTGGCTAGGTCTTCCAATACTAAGTTGAATGAGTGGTGAAAGAAGATGCCCCTGCATTGTCCCTGACCTTAAGGGAAATGCTTTTAGTTTTTGTCTGTTGGCTATGATACTGGCTGGGGGTTCGTCATATAAGGCCATTATTATGTCGAGGCATGTTCCTTCTATTCCCACTTTGCTTAGAATTTTTATCAGAAATGGGTGCTAGATTTTATCAATTATTTTTTTTCATCTATTGATATGATCATGTGCGTTTTATCTTATATTTTATTTATACATTTATTTATTTCCAGATAGGAACCAACATTGCATTCCTGAAATAAATCCCACTTGATTATAGTGTATGACCTTTTTTAAAATAGATTTTATTGATTTTTTTATAGAGAGGAGGGGAGAGAGATAGAGAGTTAGAAACATTGATGAGAGAGAAACATCGATCAGCTTCCTCCTGCACAACTCCTACTGGGGATGTGCCCACAACCAAAGTACATGCCCTTGACTGGATTCGAGCCTGGGACCTTTCAGTCCAAAGGCTGATGCTCTATCCACTGAGCCAAACCTGTTAGGGTTTGACATATTGCTGGCTCCAGTGTGCTAATACTTTGTTGAGTATTTTAGCCTCTATATTAATCAGAGATACTGGCCTAAAACTTTTTTTTTAATTTATCTTTATTGTTCAGATTATTACAGTTGTTCCTCTTTTTTCCCCCATAGCTCCCCTCCTACCAGTTCCCACCCCACCTTCTGTCCTTGCCCCCTGCTGTCCTCATCCATAAGTGTACGATTATTGTCCATTCCCTTCCCGCACCCCCAATACCCTTAACCCCCGAAAATTATCAGTCCACTCCCTTTCTATGCCTCTGATTCTATTCTATTCACCAGTTTATTCTGTTCATCAGATTTTTTATTCACTTGATTTTTAGATTCACTTGTTGATAGATATGTATTTGTTGTTCATAATTTTTATCTTTACTTTTTCTTCATCCTCTTCTAAAAGGATACCTTTCAGCATTTCATATAATACTTGTTGGGTGGTGATGAACTCCTTTAGCTTTTTCTTGTCCATGAAACTCTTTGTCTGACCTTCAATTGTGAATGATGGCTTTGCTGGGTAAAGTAATTTGGGCTGTAGGTTCTTTCTATTCATCACTTTGAATATTTCTTGCCACTCCCTTCTGGCTTGCAAAGTTTCTGTTGAGAAATCAGCTGACAGTCGTATGGGTGCCCCCTTGTAGGTAACTGACTGCTTTTCTCTTGCAGCTTTTAAGATTCTCTCCTTGTCTTTTGCTCTTGGCATTTTAATTTTGATGTGTCTTAGTGTGGACTTCCTTGGGTTCTTTTTGTTTGGGATTCTCTGCACTTCCTGGACTTGGAAGTCTATTTCTTTTACGAGGTGGGGGAAGTTTTCTGTCATTATTTCTTCAAATAGGTTTTCAATATCTTGCTCTCTCCCTTCTTCTGGAACTCCGATAATTCTGATATTGGTACGCTTGAAGTTGTCCCAGAGACTCCTTACACTATCTTCATATTTTTTTATTCTTTTTTCTTTTGGCTTTTCTGGCTGAGTGGGTTTTGCTTCTTCATATTTCATATCTTTGACTTGATTCTTGAGATTCTCTAGTCTGCTGTTGGATCTATGTATATTATTCTTTATTTCAGTCAGTGTATGTTTAATTTCCAGCTGGTCTTTCTGCATATGCTCAAGGGTCTCACTAAATTTATCGGCAGTCTCTAGAAAAATTCTTGAAGAACCTAATAACCGTGGTTTTGAATTCTATATCCTGTCGTTTTCTTTCCTCCATTTCTGTCATTTGTGACATGTTTCTTTGTCTCTGCATTTTGGCTGCTTCCTTGGGTTGATAGAGTGTCTTTCTGAGTTAGGTGATCACTGAGAGGAATTAACCTCTAAGCCACTTGGTTATGAGAGTCAGCTGTGTCTACAGTGGGAGAACTTTTGTGCTGGAGACACCTTTATGGGGCAAGACTTGTTTCAGTGGGGCTTTTGTGCTCACTGCGTCTGCCCCCAAGTTTGTCCCTTGTGCATCTGAGTTGTATTTAGGATGGTCCCACTCTGGCTACTGGGTACACTGGCTCTTGGATCTCTAAGGTGCTGCTAATTTAGCCTTTGCCTTAGGCTACTCAGCCTTTTATATGCAAAAGCTTCTGACACAGTTTGGGAGAGGTGGGGCCTTGTGGAGTCTACAGGGCAGAGCAACCAGCTATGGCCGATTCTCAGCCCTGCACTAAGAGACACTGGGTCTCTGTGTCCTATGGTAATTGCTGCAAGCAACGCCGAGAGAAACCTGCTTTGGATTTCTTCTTGGTGCCAGTCAGTCCCTCTTCTCCGGGTATGCATCTGGGTCCCCAGAAACTTGCCTGGAACTGGAGTTCAGAGCTGCCGGGAGCTTGTGGCTCCCTCTGGGTTGAAAAAGAACCAAGTTCTCTGGTGCCAGCCCTCTCCCCAAACCCTGTGCACGCACCTCCATACCTCTGTACTTTGCTTCCGCAACTCCTCTGAGTCTCGGTCTCTTTCTAGTTGTAGAATTTTTACTCAGCCAGCCTTCCTGTGGGTGTGGGTGGTGTCCGTGTTTTCTTTTCGTGGTTTTGAAGTAGTTGTGCACAGTTGCATTTACGGTGTTTACCTATGCCACCATCTTGCTGTTCCTCCAGCCTAAAACTTTCTTTCTTTGTAAGGACTTTATCTGGCTTTGGAATTAGAATAATGCTGTTGAGTTAAAAGAATAAAATGTTAATAAATAAATATCTATCAATAATCACTTTATATGTAACTAGACTAAATATTTCAATCAAAACACATCGATAACGGGAACCCTAGTGTACTGTTGGTGAGAATGTAGACTGGTGTAACCAATATGGAAAACAGTATGGAGTTTCCTCAGAAAAATTAAAAATGGAACTGCCTTGTGATTCACAAATCCCACTTAGAAATATATCCTATAAATCCTGAACAAATTGCTACAAAAGATGTCTGAGATGCCTATGTATTTCATGTCTTACATTTAAGTCTTTTATCCATTTTGAGTTTATTCTTGTGTATGGTATATATTGGTGATCTAGTTCCTTCCTTCCTTCCTTCCTTCCTTCCTTCCTTCCTTCCTTCCTTCCTTCCTTCCTTCCTTTTTCTGTCTCTCTTTCTTTCTTCCTTTCTTTCTTTTTTGCATGTACCTGTCCAATTTTCCCAATACTATTTATTGAAGAGATTGTCTCTTTTCCAATGTATGCTCTTGCCTCCTTTGCCAAATATTAATTGATAACAGTGGCTTGGGACAATTTATGGGGTCTCTGTTCTATTTCATTGGTCTATATGCCTGTTCTTGTGTCAATATCAGGCTGTTTTGAGTACAGTGGCTTTGTAGTATAACTTGATATCTGATATTGTGATCCTTCCAACTTTGTTCTTCTTTCTCAAGATTGCTGCAGCTATTCAGGGTCTTCTTTGGTTCCATATAAAAATTTAGAGTGTTTGTTCAGGTCTGTGAAATATGCCGTTGGTGTTTTAGTAGGGATTGCATTGAATCTATAGATTGCTTTGGGTAGTATGGAAATTTTAATGATGTTGATTCTACCAATCCACGAACATGATATATTCTTCCACTTATTTAGATCTTCTTCTATCCCTTTTTACAACATCTTGTAGTTTTCAGAAAACTCCTTAGTTAAGTGTATTTCAAATATCTTAATTTTTTGTTACAATGGTAAATGGGATTTATTATTATTATTTTAGTTTCTCTTTCTGAAAATTCACTATTGTTGTATAAACGTGTTATGGATTTTGGGGTGTTAATTTTGTATCCTGCTACATTTTTTAATTCATTTATTAGATCTAGTAGTTTTTTTATGAAGTCTTTAGGTTTTCTATGCACAGTAATATGAATTTATTTAATATGAAATTTTGAAGAATTATAAACAGACATTTGAGTACTTCACATCATTAAAACTATGCAAAAATATTTGTTGTTTGAAATGTTTTGGGTTCATTTAATCCACAATCACTGTGTATATGGTTAAATGTAAAGATTTAGGAAAACTCACACTACAGTTTAATGTTTGACATGAAATCCTGTCCCACTCAATTTGATGTCAGGTGCTGCTTCCTTGACTATTATATGCAATATCCCCCAACAGTCAATGAGGAATCAACAAAGTTGAAGGTATAGAAGTGTGTTTCAGGCAGAGAGGACAATATTCAAAGTCTGTACTATATTCAGAGGGATGCTGGTGGCTGTATTTTGTGAAGGCAGTCAGAGCAAGCAGAGAAATAATCATATTAAGAAGCTGACATGTTAAATCTCAAAGGGTCTTCTAAACCATGCTACATGAAAATAACAAAGTATTGCTGAAAGGAATTAAGAAAGAGGCAGATATGGGAAGACCTGGGATTTAGTAGCCTTTCACTAATTTCAAATATTCTTCTAGGGAAGAATATTTAATGTTTTCTAATGGTGTTATAAACTTAATACAAATGTAACTTTATACCATGCCTTGTTATCAAACATCTTGAAAATATATACCAATCTTAGATAGCCATCCTCTTAGAGACACCACTGCTCCTTAGAATAACTTATTGCTGTTCTGGAAATGCAGTAGACAGAGACAAAATAGAAAACAAAGAAGTTTTCACAGCAGGAGGAACTGGCCCCAGGTGATAGCAGTAGGGAAGTAGAGAAGAGGCTGCTTTAGAAATATAATCAGGAAATATAAAATAGTTTTAGCTGATTTGAAGTGAGATCTGAGAAAGAAGGGGAAATCAAGGATGAGAATCATATTTCTGACTTCAACTACAGTATTGAAAATAGTATCACTCACTGAAATAAAAAATACATTAGGAAGAGTAAATTTTGTGAGGGAGATGTGATAGATTATATTTCAAACATGTTGAGATGAGTTATATACAGCACATATAGATGAAAATGTTTAGCAACTTTGTGCTTTTGTTGTTGCTGCTATTGTTGCCTTTCATGTCTAGTTAGGTCTCTAATTTTAGAATTAAAATTTTAATCCATAGACTCTCTATCAAATTCTATTTCTTTTTTAATTTAAATTCTTTATCATTTTAAGTATTATGCATGTCTCCCTTTTCCCTAATTGACCTCTCCCAGCCACTCCCACCCCCTAGATTCCATTTCTAGATTCTATCCTACAGTAAACAAAAAATGCTGCAATGACAGAGTTCAAAATTGAAGAACATACATCTATCTTTAATATCTGATTAAACAGAAGCTTGTGTCTTTAACAATGTTGTAATAACTATATAATGTAAAAATAATCAGATGTACTTTATACTATGTACAAGGTAACATACTGAATGACTCAACTAATGCCATTCTCAACACATTAACAATGTGGTTGTGGAATTGTTCATTAAACTGTCTAAATATCATACAAATCAAGTTTTAGCCACAGTAGTTTTACAACATTGTTTTATATTTGCATATAAATTTTTTATTTTTTAGTTTTTCTAAATATTTGGTATAAGTTTTCCTATAGTCAAAATGGAAAAACAAAAATAATCCTGCCCAAATATAAAAAGTAATGTTTACTTGCAGTCAATCCAAGATGGTGGCAGAGGCCGTAGAAGCTATATACACCTCCTCCCGGGACCAAAGTGGCATTACAATTAAATACAGAACAATCAACCTGAATAACCAACTGAAGATTAGCTGGCAGAAGCCTAGTAACCAAAGACTTATAGAAGAAGCAACATTGATACTGGTAGGAAGGAGGAGGCACATAAAGGCTGGCCATGCTCTCACAGGCAGTGGCTGAGATTCTGAAGAAATATCTGAACTGCAAAGGTTCTCCCTGAGAAGTGAGGCCTCAACTTCAAGCCTGACTTGCCAGCCCAGAGCATGAGTGCTGGGAAGAGGTACTGACATAACATCTGCCTGCAAAAGTCAGCAGGAATTCTGTCTGCGAAGGAGAGATGGTAGAGACTCAATCTTGGCTCCAGCAAAGGGAGGATAGAGCGAACTAGAGTCAGAGTCATGTGAAGAGAAACTGACATTTGTGGCTCTGGGGAGAGAGCTGAAGGGACAGCTGCTAGGATCCCTATGCTGAGTCACTCTCCCCTATCCCAGACATCATCTTTCTGGGTAGAGCACTCTCTTCCATATGGCTTCATCCTGATAGAATTCAATAGCCCCATATTCTGGACACTCTAGCTCCACCCTGCAAAGCTTGTGTGCTGCTGAGGAGTCAACTGTCTAGGCTGGGGCATGGAGTTCTAGAATGAGTGGTGTGGCTTTGGGGCAGGAGCCATTCCAACTTTCCAGAGAACCTGACTGGTGCCTCCTCCTTTCTGGAAATTTGCTAGCTCCACTTTCTGGGTTCCCAGTGGCCAAATTCTCATGACTCCAAGGTCTGAGGCAGATTCTGATACAGATTGAGTTGGGTGGCTCTGAGGAGAGAGAACTACTCCCCCCTTCCTACTCCAAGCCTGACCAGTACCTCCCTTCACAGGAGATCCACTGGGTTCACCCTCATAATTCCTGACAGGCTCAACCTGCTGACGTCAGGTTCCTGGCAGAATTTGGGACAGGTTGAGTTGTGTGGCTCTAGGATGAGGGCCATTTTCCCCTTGCACGCCCAACTGGCACAGAGCCCTCCATTCCCATGGTGAAATCTTCATCTGTTTGAGCCTGATAAACTCTGCTGGCCTCACCCTGGTGACTCTCTATAATCCTGCCAATATACTGATGGACATAGATGTCAAAATACTAAAAAATAAAATAAAAAATTAGCATATCAGATCCAGTAATATATGAAAAAGATTATTCACCCCACAACTACAGGGATCTATACTAGAAATATGAATATGGTACAATATTCCCAAGTCAAGAATGTGACACATTCCACAAACAAAATGAAAGATAAAAACCATATGATCATAACAATAGATGCAGAAAAAAACATTTGATAAAGTTCAGCACCCATTTATGATAAAAACTCTCCACAAAGTGAGAATAGAGAGAATATACCTCAACATAATAAAGTCCATATATTACAAACCCACAACCAACCTCATACTCAATTAACAAAAACTACAAGTATTTCCCATAAGATCAGAAACAAGACCACTCTCATTCAACATAGTACTGGGAATCCTAGCCACAGAGTTCAGACAAGAAAGAGAAATAAATATCATGTACAAAAATTAATTCTAACTGTATCAAAGACTTAAACATAAGTTACTTAAATGAAGATATAAATACCTGAGTGGTAGAGAACATTTTATGGACTTGACCCCAAAGACAAGGGAAGTAAAGGCAAAAATAAATGAGTGGGGTTATATTAAAATGAAGAACTTCTGCACAGCAAAATAAATGGACAAAACAAACAGGCAGCCAACCAGATGGGAGATGATATTTGCAAACAGTAGCTCCCATGAAGGTTTAATTTCCAAAAGAAATCATAAAACCCAATACCAAACAAATAAACAATCTAATCAAAAAGTGGGCAGAGGACTTGAAAATATACCTATCTCAAAAAGGCATACAAATAGCCAATAAATATATGAAAAGATGTTCAAATTCACTGGCAATTAGGGAGATGCAAATTAAAACTACAAATTAGGAAGAAGTAAATTGTCCTTATTAGCAGATGACATTATATTCTATACAGAGAACCATAAGGATTCCAAGACTAGACCTGATAAGTTAGTACAGTAAAAGCAGGATATAAATTACATATTCAGAAATCAGTTGCATTTCTAAACTATTATAATTGACTGTCAAAAAAAGTGAAGATTGAAATAAGTAGAAATATATGTTTATGGATAGAAAGAATTAACATCATTAAAATGTTTATACTACCCAAAGCAATCTACAGTCAACACAATTCCTATTAAGATGCCAATCATGTATTTCACAGAACTAGAACAAATATTCCAAAAATTATATTGAACTGTAAAAGACCACAAATAGTTACAGCTATCTTGAGAACAAAGAACACAGTTAGAGAAATCATGCTATCTGATATCAAACTGTACTATGAGGCCATATTAATAAAAGCATCATTGTATTTGCATAAAAGCAGGTATTTTTTTGTTGTTTATTATTGGAGCAGAATGGAGAGCCCAGAGATACACCATTATGCTCACTTAATGTTTGACAAAGGAGGCAAGATCATAAAATGAAGTAAAGCTAATCTATTTAATAAATGGTGCTGGGAAGATTATAAAGATATTATATATATATATATATATATATATATATATATATATATATATCCATCACCTTTTTTCACCAGACATAAGTATAAACTCAAACTGGATTAAAGACTTAAATGTTAGATTTGAAACCATAAATTTCTGTAAGAAAACATATGCAGTATTTTCCCTGATATATCTCCTTGGGCAAGAAAAAAACAAGTGGGACTACATCAAACTGCAAAATGTTTGCACAGCAAAGAAAGTCATCAATAAAATGAAATGATGACCCACTAAGTTAGAGAACTTGTTCGCCAATTATGAATCTGATGAGAGCTAAATATCCAGAGTTTATTAAGAATTTATAGTAGTGAACATTAGAAACCACAAACAATACAATTAAAGGATCAGCAGAGGATCTGAAAAGTCAATTTTCAAGGAAGGACCTATAGCTGTCCAGTGGGCATATGAAAAAATGCAAATTCTGGCAGGTGTGAGGTTATACTTCATACCTATAGAAGGCTACCATCAATTAACCAACAAACAAGTGCTGGTGAGGATGTGGGGAAAAGGGAACACTCATGCTCTGTTGGTGGGAATGCAGATTGGAGCAGCCACTACAGAAAGGAATATGGAGTTACCTCAAAAAATTAAAAATGAAACTTCCTATGACCTGGTGATTCCAGTTCTGGAAATATATCTAAAGAAATCCAAAACACTAATTCCAAAGAATATGTACAACCTTATGTTCACTGCAACATTATTTAAAAGCCAAAATTTAGAAGCAGCACATTGGTAGATGAGTGAATAAAAAAAGCTGTAGTACATTTACACAATGGGATATTACACATCCATAAAAAGGAAATCTTTACCCTTTGTGGTAGCATGAGTGGAAATGGAGAGCATTATGCTAAATGAAATAAGTCAGTCAGAGAAAGATAGGTACCATACGATTTCACTTATATGTTGCAATAGAAATAGACTCATAGGTACAGAGAACAGACTGACAGTTGTCAGAGAAGAGGATTTGGGACTGAGTGAAAAAGGCGAAGGAATTTAGCAAACAAACAAACAAAAAAAAACCATTCATAAAGACAGACAGCAGTATGATGTTTATCAGAGGAAAAAGGTGGTGGGTGCAGGTAGAAGCCGATAAAGGGGGCATAAATGGTGATGCAAGGAGGTGATCTGAGGTGGTGATTACACAATGCAAAATACAGATGATGTATTATAGAATATGTACACCTGAAACCTACATAATTTTATTAACCAATGTCATCCCAATAAATTCAATTAAAAATGTACTTGAAGAATATGGATATGAAATGAGACTCAAAATCTAACTTTTACATTGTAAAATAATCAGGGAACAGTTTTAAATAGCAGGTTATTTTGGATTTTATCAAGTTAAATGAAATTGAAACAAAGAAGAATGCACATTCTATTTAAAGACAGTGAGGCTTACAAAAAAAGCAAGGATACATTCAAAAACTCCAAAAGAACAAAGCTCTGCATGACAAAACTTGCTGGAGAATCTATTTCACTGCTGCAGTGTTATCTGAATCATTGAAGAAAGCAGTTCAGGTGAAGCATTTTCTACAAGAGATTGTAACATTGGTGACTTTGTTTTATTTGTAAACATGTACCTCTTAGAATGAAATGTAGGTCTGTGTGTGTATGTGTATGTTGTGTATGTGCGTGTGTGTTTGAGCATGGTATGCATTTAATATTATGAATTTCCACAGACTTATTTTCCCTTTCCCATGCTTACTAGTACCTTGTACCTTTGTTCCATGTGAAGCAAAAGGATAAAATATCAAGAACGTATTCGAGTTGTTAAGATTTGCATGAAGATTTAGGCTGTGTGTGTGTGTGTGTGTGTGTGTGTGTGTGTGTGTAGGCGATGTTACAGAGAGTGAGTATTCTAGGTACCTAGATTTCACTGAATAGTGGGGACTACACAAGAAGATGAAGTGGAAGAGAAGGACTGAAGACCAGGGTAGGGTGGAGTGCCAAAGCTCATCACTTAGAGAAAGATTGCACCTGAAATAAAGGTGAAAACTTTCCCCCCGGTTCCACAGGCTTCAGGATAGAAAATACAAAGATACTTTAAACAGAATCTCTACCTTCAGACATTGAAGGAGTGCAAACACTAGATTTTTGTTGGTTCTCTAACACTGTAAAAGCAACATGACGCAGGCCTAAAACGTAGAAGATTCTGACTTCATAAACGGTATTCCTTTCTATTTTCTAATTTCCCAACCCAAAGCTTCCCTTGTGCCCTTGGTCTTGTCAGCTTTAACAACACTTCATCTTTTAAAAAAATACTTAAAGAGATCTTTGTGGCTAAAGTCCTTGGTATTTGAGCCTCAGAATTGGATTTGCTCCATAAAGCAAGTATAGGTCAGATGAAATTGTGCACGTTCAGGGTTGGTATGGCTATAGATGCAGTACTGCCATTTGCAACATGGATGGACCTTGAGACTATCATGCTAAGTGAAATAAGTCAGTCATAAAAAATTAAGAACAATATTATTTCACTCATATATGGGATATCGAATTAAAAGTAGCAAATGAGAAAACAAGAAAAACAAACGAAAATTCATTGACCTAGACATCAGTATGGAGGTTAACAGAGGAAAGGGGGTAGAGAGTAGTAAAAGTTAAAGGGGGCCAAATATATGGTGATGAAAGATATTTTGACTTTGGGTAGTGGACGCACAATGCACTGCAGAGATCTTGTATCATAGAAATGTGCACTTGAAATCTATAAATCTTATTAATCAATGTCACCCCAATAAATTTAATGGAAAAAATAAACAAGCTTCGCCTAATAATAAAACTTGAATAAACGAATTTTAATTTCTGACTAGAGGCCCTGTGCATGAAATGTGTGCATGGGTATGGTCCCTAGGCCTGGCCCGCAATCAGGGCTTCCCCGGCTGCCAGCAGTGGGCCCTGCCCACACCACCACCCACCCCTGGTTCCCTGTTTGCCATCGGGAAATCAGAGCCTGGTGGTCGGGGGGAGGGACCAAGAGGTTGGCCATTCTTGCCTGCTTGCCAGCACTGTCCCCTGTTGCCAGTCACCCCCTATGTGTGGGGCTACCAACGGGGCAGGGGCATTGGCCTTGCACCACCCATGTCTGCCACCACCCATCCCCCCGCAGTTTCTTGCTCCCCATTGAGCAATCAGAGCCTGCCTGCCAGGGGAAGGGAATGAAAGGTTGGCCCACAGCCCCCAATCAAGCTATTGGGGTCTGAGGGCTGGGAGCAACTCTTGCATTGAGCATCTGCCCCCTGGTGATCAGTGCAAGTCATAGCAACTGGTTTTTCTACCATTTGGTCAATTTGCATATTACCCTTTTATTGTATACCATAGGACTAGATGCTCAGTGCATGAATTTGTGCACCAGTGGGATCCAGTCGGCCTGGCCCCAATCAAGGTGGATTGGGGCTGGGCCTGTCAAGTGGAGGAGATGGTGGGAGGTTGGCTGGCTAGCCCACCCCAATTGGGGCCTGATCAGGTCCAGGCCAGCTGGGGGAAGGGACTGTGACAATTGGCCAGTAGGCCTTGCCCCTGATTGTGGGGGTGGGTTGTTGAGGGTTGGGCCAGCCATGGGGAGGGGCTGTGGGCAGTGGGCTGACCAGTCCCGCTCCCGAATGGGCTCGTTCACTGGTCACAGTAAGCATTCTGGCCACTGACATCTTTTCACCTGGACATAAGAGATTATAATGCTTGGTTTGAAGGAATATGGTTAGATCAAATAAAGTTTATTTATAAATTAAAGCATTGAAGAAAAGCATTTTGTATATTATGAATATAATAAATTTATTTTCAGAACATTTTAAAATATAGTATTGTTTTTGATTTTGTGTTTTAAAAATCCACTAAGTAGCCCTAACTGGTTTGGCTCAATGGATAGAGCGCTGGCCTGTGGATTTAAGGATCCCAGGTTCGATTCTGGTCAAAGGCATGTACTTTAGTTGTGGGCACATCCCCAGCAGGGAGTGTCCAGGAGGCAGCTGATCGATGTTTCTCTCTCATCGATGTTTCTAACTCTCTATCTCTCTCCCTTCCTCTCTGTAAAAAATCAATAAAATATATTTTTTAAAAATCCACTAAGTACTATTAGAATTAATTTTTAAATTTTTAAATTAATTCAGTATTTTTAATTTAAAAATATAAACTAAAAATGATTTGCAAGAATTCAGCTTCTGCTAATAACAAAAATTAATACATCTAAGTAATCATTCTCCTGATATTAGTAATAAACTGTATAAGTAATGGAAAGATATATTATATAAACTTAATTGTTTGAAGATATAGACAAGAAATTGAAAGCAAGATGGTAAACATAAAAAAATGCTTAAAAGAAAAAAGAAAAATATATTCATCAGACAGCGTAACATTAAACTTTACAATTTACACAAGCCATTTTACTGGATAATGAAATTGGAATTGGAATTTGTGTTTGCAGAGTTCCTGCACACTGAGTAGAAGCCGCTTAAGAAAGGAGAGAGAAGCAGAAGGGGAGCCACCATTTGTAATAAATTCATCTCTCAACTATGACTGATCCTGAGGTGCCAAGGCAGGTTGAGATGACACACTGCAGGCACAGGTACGAAGCCTCCTTAGGATAGCTGACTTGACCAGATTAGGATTATAAAACCTGTGGAGGTAATGGATTTGGGCAAAAACCTCATATTGTCAGCGAAAATTTAGAAGCCACACTTTAAGGCTAATCCTAACTAATAAAAGAGTAATATGCAATTTAGGTGTCACTCCATGACAAAGATGGCCGCCCCCATAGCCACAAGATGGAGGCACCCATACCACATTCTACCTAATAAAAAAGTAATATGTAAATTAGGCATCATTCTGTCACAAAGATGGCCGTTCCCATGGACACAAGATGGCCGCCCCCATAGCCACAAGATGGAGGTGCCCATACCACATTCTAATAAAAGAATATCTAATAATATCTAATAAAAAAGTAATATGTAAATTAGGCATCACGCTGTCACAAAGGTGGCCGCCCCCATAGCCACAAGATGGCTGCTCCCATGGCCATAAGATGGCGATGCCCAGTCCGGCTCAGCCCCGCCACTGAGGTGGTCAGGCCTGTTAGCCAGGCAGGTGGCAAGGGAGGTGGGGGGCCCTGAGGGATGGAACAGGCGATCAGAGGGGGCTGAGGGTCCCCTGCCCAGGTCAGAGGCCTTCGCCAGAGGCCTCAGGCATGGGCAAGGGAGGAGCCAGTGATCAGAGGGGTGTGAGGGTTCTCTAGCCAGTCATGAGTCCTGGGCAGGGGCAAGGCTGGAGATTGCAGGGGCCTGGGCACTGGTGGAGCCAGCAAAGCAGCAGTTTGGGAGTCCCCTGCCCAGGCCTGCAGCCTTCTACAGAGGCTGCCAGTGGATCAAGGGCAGAGCCAGCGATGGCAGGGGCAGGTTCAGAGCCAGTGATCGCAGAGGCCTGGGCTCTGTGAAGCTGGGAATTGGAGGGGTTTGGGGATCTCCTGCCCAGGCCTGCAGCCTCGGCCAGAGGTTACAGGCCTGTACAGGGGCCAAGCTGGGATTGGAGGGGCAGAGGTGGGGCCAGAGATCAGTGTGAACTACAGAGGAAACACCTTTTCTTACCTCTCATTGGCTAAGCTCCCTGTATGCCACTGGTAATATTCTTAGTAACTTGGGTAATAAGAATCCCTAAAGGTGATCTAGGGTTTTTCCATCACATTCCTGGAGAAAAAAATGAAGGTCCACTGCTACAGGGCTAAGAAATGTCATATCCTGCCCTAGCCGGTTTGGCTCAGTGCATAATGCCTCAGCCTGCTGACTGCAGGATCTGGGTTCAATTCTGACCAAGGGCATGCACCTAGGTTGCAGGCTCCTCCCTGGCCGGGGCCCAGGTCAGGGCATATGCAAGAGGCAACCAATCAAAGTGTTCCTCTCACTTTGATGTTTCTCTCTGTTTTTCCCTTCTCTTCCACATTCTCTAAAAATCAATGGAAACATATCCTCAGGTGAGAATAAAAAAGAAAGAAAGAAATGTCATATCCTATGAAAGACCATCTTGAAAATGCCTAAAGAAAGTTGTCATTTCTTCCTGGTGAAGGGACTGGAGTCCATGTTGATGAAAACACCTTGGTGGCTGCGGTGACTGGAAGTGTCTGCAGCAGTGGGGTGATGGGGCTGGTGGCTTCCCCTGATTAGCCTGGTCACCTCCCACAAAGGGAGGCCAGACTGCGGCCTAGGCTCTCACCTCAAGGGGAGCAAAGAGCAGGCCTAAGCCATTAGTAGGACACCCCCTGAGGGTTCCCAATATGTGAGAGGGGTAGGCTGGGCTGAGGAACCCCCTCCACCAGTGCATGAATTTCGTGCACTGGGCCCCTAGTGAATATATAACAAGATTAAGTGGTACACTTTAAGACTAAAAACAAACTAAGATAAATGTGCCACAATAAATCTAAAACCAACCCTACTCCAACTCCAGGAAGTTCACCTTTAATTGCCTGCCTGAAGAACCTACCGGGTGGGCAGAAGTATATGCTAGTGCTATTAATGATTTGGATCCTGTATAGGCCTACTCTAGAGTAATGTCTGTGTTATTGTTTTTAACCAAAAAGTTTAAAAGTTACAAATATTTACATTAAAAAACACGAAATCTATATATATAAAACTCTAATATACAAATAGACCAAACAGCAGAACAACAGTTGCTATGATGTGTGCTGACCAACAGGGGGCATGTGTGGAAAATGTTGGGCATTGGCATCAGGTGGCAGAGTGCACAACATGATGGGCAACAGCCACAGTGGGGTGATGGAGGTGAGCAGGAATGCCAGACCAAGGTGGGGCACTAGTCCACTGTCATCTGGGTGAGACTCTGGTGGTTACTGAAAATTCTTTGCTCCTGCATGCCACAGTCCTGCCCCATGCTCGAACCTACTGCTAGCATCTGCCCTGTTTGCACCCACTGCTGGAGCCCAGCACTGGTCCTGATAACTCAGCACCATCAGCAGGTGCAAGCTGCTGCTTCCAGCCCTGATTGCCCCTGAGGGACAATCCCCCTGCTCCTGAGGGACAATTGAAGCAGCAGCCACTTCTCTCACCCACTGCTGATGCCGGACCCAATCACTCCACATCATCAGCATGTGGGAGTGGCGGTGGCAGTGCAGTGGCAGGAGTGGGGCTTCCAGCAGACAAGAGACTGGAGGCCACAGCAGGAGCTGCTGGGTGGGGACACGAAGGATGGGCCGAGACCCAACCCTGTGCCCACCTCAGCCTCTCCACCCACAGTGCCTTCAAGGTGCACAGATTCATGTACTGGGCCCCGAGTAAAAATATAAAGAGAGAAATATGTCCATACAACTGTACATGTTTTGCATTTTAACCTCAATGTTATTACAGAAGATTCAAAAATTTTTAAATATAAAAAACTAGGGGCCCAGTGCACAAAAATTTGTGCACTCGGGGTGGGGGGATCCCTCAGCCCGGCCTGTGCCCCCTTGCAGTCTGGGACATCTTGGGGGGGATGTCCACCTGCTGGCATGCCTGGCCAGCCTGGGTGAGGGGCTGAGGGCCATTTTCAGGCAGCCCACAGCCCCTTCAGGGTTCGTGCACTGGGGGGTGGGAGGGCTGATGAGTGCAGGGCTGGACGTTTCCCACCGGAGGGCCCACGATCATACACACCTGGTGGGCCCCCACCACTGAGGGGACACACCTGGCGCAGAGCTGGGTGGCAAGCCAGGGTTGGACGCTGGTGCAGGATCCCTCGGTGGGGCCCTGCTGCTGAGCAAACACACCTGGGTTGGAGCCGGGCAGCAGACTGGCTTCGGATGCTCCGCACAGTGCAGCAGATGCTCCTGCATGCCCTGCGGAGGCCCCTGGGGGGCGGACAAAGGCAGAAGACCCAGGAAGGCTGCTCCTACATGCCTTGCAGAGGCCTCCGGGGGGAATAGCCAGGCAGCAGACCAAGGACAGGTGCTCCTGGATGCCCCGAGGAGGCCCCAGGTCTGACCACCCCACCACTGAGCTGACACACCTGGCACAGCTGTGCTGGCCGCAGAGGCTCCCAGTGCAGAGTCACCCTGCCAGCCTCCATCTTGGCTGAGTTAATTTGCATACAGCCACTCTGATTGGCTGGTGGGCGTGGCTTAGGCATCCCAAAGAAATGGTCAGTTTCAATATTACGCTTTTATTAGTTTAGATAATTGAAACACTGTTGCTTTAAGCTGAGGCCTAGGCAGGTAACAAAACCTCCTGTTTGTTTCAGCTCCATGGCTTCTATAATTGAAACATTGTTATTGTGAGCAGAGGCTCAGCCAGTCTAGGCAGGCAGTTGCAACAGAAGCCTCTGGTTTGCTCTAGCTCCGTGGCTGCTGGCCTCCATCTTGGCATGCAGCCGCTCTGATTGGCTGAGAGGAGTGGCTTGCTGGTGGGCATGGCATATGTGTCTCGGGTAATGGTCAATTTGCATATTACTCTTTTATTATATAGGATAATTCTAAAGAAACATACTTACGTAAGCTAAGGTTAATTTATTACTTAAGAAAGAAAAATATTTTTATAAATTTAGTGTAGACTAAGTAGTGTTTATAAAATTTTATAGTGTTTATAAAATCTACAGTAGTATATAGTAATGCTCTAGGCCTTCACATTCACTCACTACTCACAGACTCTCTAAGCGCCACTTCTAGTCCTGCCAGCTACAGTCATTGTAAGTGTCCTATACAGGTGTACTATTTCTAATCTTTCATGCCATATGCTTTTACTTTGTCTTTTTAATGTATAAATGTGTTTAGGTATACAAGTACTTGCTATTGAGTTAGACTTGCCTGCAGTTTTCAGTAGAATAACAGGTTTGTAGCCTGGGAGCAAGAGGTTATACTACATGGCCTAGGTGTGTAGTAGGCTATTCCATCCATGTTTGTATAGTGTACTCTGATGTTTGTTACATAATGGAATTGCCTAATGATGCACTTCTCAGGACATGTCCCCATCGTCAAGTGACACATGATTGTATAGTTTGTATTCAAGGATCATGATATTCAGCTCATTTCATGAGCTCAGCAAAACTCAGTTATCAAACATGATAAAATGTCACAAGAAAAAAATTACTAATTAGGATCGGGCCTAAGCTGGCAGTCAGATATCCCTTAGGTAGCCCGGGATCCCTTGGGAGATGTCCATTTGACAGCAGGGAGCAGGTCTAAACTGCAGTCAGACATTCTTAGTGCTGCTGAGGAGGCAGGAGAAGCTCCCACCACTACTGCTGTGCTGGCAGCTATCAGCCTGGCTTGTGGCTGAGCAGAGCCCCCCCTGTGGGAGCAAACTGACCACCAGAGGGCAGCTCCTGCATTGAGCGTCTGCTCCCTAGGGGTCAGTGTGTGTCATAGTGACCAGTCATCCCAGTCATTCTGCTGTTAGGGTCAATTTGCATACTACCCTTTTATTATATAGGATAGAGGCCTGGTGCATGGGTGGAGGCCAGCTGGTTTGCCCTAAAGAGTTTCCCAGATCAGAGTGGGAGGTTCTGCTGGGGTGCCTGGCCAGCCTGGGTGAGGGGCTGATGGCTGTTTGCAGGCTGGTCATACACCCTTCAGGGTGAGGTCCCAACTGGGTTGCCTGGCCAGCCTGGGTGAGGGGCTGATGGCTGTTTTCAGGCTTGCCAGGCCCACGAGCTGGAAGTAGGTATCTCAGATTTATTTAACTTCTATAATTGAAACTTTGTAGCCTTGAGCAAAGCTCAGGGCTGGCCAGGGCAGGCGAGAAGCTTGGCTTTCTTCATCACCAAGGGCAATGCAAGCCTCCTGTTTGCTCCAGCTCCGTGGCCACCACAGTTTTTCTGATAGAGTGATGGAGTGAGGGTGTGATGGTTAGTTTGCATATTACTCTTTTTTAGATAGGACTAGAATTAAATACTTAATAAAATCCCCTGTTCCTGGCCTTAACCCTCTGACCTCCTCTCTGAATACTCCCTAACTATCCATTCACTTCACTCTTGGAACTTAATATTGCTAGAACATGCCAGTACTCTTCATGTTAGGCCCATTATTCCTGCTGTTCCATTTGTCTGAAAAGACCTACCTTAACTCCCTCAGCTTTATCAAACTTTTGCTCTAATTGTAAACAGATTATGTACTGTAATTGGTCCTCATCCTCATGTTCCAGGTAATTCCTCTTATTATACTCTATGTTTGTTTTCTGTGATAGCTCTAAGCAGCCTCTAACATTACATTTAGCTACTTATATATCTACCATCAATCATATACTCTTGTCTTCACCACTATTTAATAAGTTTGTATCTTTATTAATTGCTATATGCCAAGTATGAAAAATAGTTTCTGATAATATACTAGAGGTCCAATAAATATTTGACTAAATAAATGCATTGATTCTCATTACAATCTTTCTGAATAATTGGTGTTGCATATCACCAATATTTGTAAAGTGTTTAATTTCATATTTTCTATAATTCAAATGTTTTGCCCATAAAAAGGTTAAAGTACTAAAATGTGACATTTCTGTATAACTTTACTATTAAACAATCAAAAAGCCTGTTTCTTTTTTCTTTTTTTTTCTTAACAATTCTGTAACTGAAGCTCTTTTTAATCTATTTAAAGTATAATGATGTTTAAGATAAAGTCAAATATACAATATAGTAATTGTATATGAAGTGATAGTAATGTACTAGTAAATGTAAAATGAGAAGGAATAAAATCTGTCATCTATATAGTCCACTATTGCTGTAGTTGAATGCATATTTAGTCATTGCATTATGGCATCTAAAGAAATTGAGAGAAGCATACTAGGTTTTACAAATTTCACTATTAAATTAAATAAAATATTTATTTGTGAAAAGAAAAAAAACATTTTTCGTAGAAATAAAACCTGAAAGTAATTGATTAAATGGATTGTTGAGAAAGAATCTCCCATACAATGATTTTGCTTTTTATTTTGGTCCTGGAGATCTCATATTAAATATATTTCAGTGAAAACATTTCTGAGAAACTGTAAGAGGTTTAACTTTAATTCTCTGGTAATATAATGGGATATTTTATTTTTAGAAATATCACTTACTACATTCTTTGAAGTGCCATTTGCACAAAATAAAATTAATTCATTTTAAGCTTTTAGTTAATGAATTCTGACTACTATAAATCTTGCATCTGCCTCCTTTCACTCAGCATAATGTTTTGAGACTAATTCAACTTGTTCTGGTTATATTTATAAATTTTTAAATCTGTGTAATATTCTAATGTATGTATATCACAAGCATCATCTATTAATAGAGATCTGTATTATTTACAGTTTTGAATATTATCAATAAATTATTAATATTTGTGAAAATATTTTCATTGGCTACAGTATTTTGGGGTTCATATGGCAAGTGCGTGTTTAACCACATAAGAATGTGTATTGCATGATCTTTGTCACATTTAACATTCCAACCAACAAAGTAACAATTTAATATCTAGGTTGTAACATAATGATTAATTTTCCCTATAGATATCCACTTGTTCTAGCACCACATGTTGAAAATACTTTTCTTCTCTAAGTACCCATTTAAAAATTAATGGGCCATATAGGTATGGGTCTATTTATTTTTTTGTTCCAGCTTTATTGTGATATAAGTGACAAATAATGGGTCTATTTCTTGATTATCTGCTTTGTATAATTGACATACACATTTACCAATGTATCAGTATCACAGTATCTTGATTATGGTAGTTTATATTAAGTCTTAGAATCAAATAGGAATATTTTCCTATATTTTTCTTGGGGTATATCTAAATCCTTAAATTATGTGGATGTATCTAATACATGTATTTATATTTACCTCTACCTGTAGCTCTATCTATATTAAGTCTTCAGTTTCTACTGAGTGCTTGAGAATGGGCATGTGTTTGATTGGGAGTGTGTTCAGTCTATAGATCAATTTGTTAACTTATCAATAGTAACTATCCAATTCATGAACATGAATATTTTATAATTATTTATTGTTTCTAATATCTCTTAATAATGTTTTCATTGTTCATATTTATCACTGCTCCACTATTACACATATTTTGTACAGTTTGAAATTATTATGTTTTAAAATATCATTTTCAAATGTTTACTACTAGCATATGTAAATACAACTGATTTTTATATTAATCTTTTATCCTGCAACCTTGTTAAATTCACTTATTCTGGTAGTAGTTTTGTGGACACTTAAAGATTCATTCTTTGCCTAGACTTATTCACTCTTCTGATATGAGGCTTATTTTTCAACTGTAGAATCAAATAGTATCCTTATAGACACCTCTGCCACTCATTCCTTCCTCTCCACTTCTCAGTTCCTCAGATCCTAGACACCTTAATGTCTTCCACTCTGAGAAGACTTAGTGTCTTCTCAACTCAGTGAAACCAAAACCATTGTGTTCTGCTAAGGATATCATTCCTTAAACTTCTGTTCACAAAATGCTTCCAGGCAGAAATTTGGTGTGATCATAGAGTACACCTCATTTATTTCCTTCTTGTAGGAATAACAGCCATGTGCTGCCTTTAATACAATATCTATAAACAGTTGTATTATATATAATTCAGTGATTTAGTTGTTTACAGTGGAAGAGGGAATGCAGTACTAATTTGTTCATGGTCAGAACAGAGTATAATTAATTTCTTTAATATGTTATCACTCTAAAACAGCAATTTCCAACATTTCAACTCATTGCACACATAAACTAATTACTAAAATTGTGTAGCACACACACGGAAAATATATATATTTTTGTCCAGCCAGTGAGGGTCAGTGGTTGAGCATCCAGATTGGATTCCCAGTCAGGGCATGTGCCCAGGTTGTGGGCTGGATCCCCAGTTGTAGGGGTGTAGAGAGGTAGGTGGGTGAGGGGGAGGGGGCATGTGCCAGAAGCAACCAATCAATGAGTCTCTCATCATCAATGTTTCTATCCCTCTTTCCCTCTCCCTCCCTTTCTCTGAAATCAATAAAAACATATTTAAAATATACATATACTATATAAATTAAACATTATATATGTATTATATATACTATATATGCTAGGGGCCTGGTGCACAAAAATTTGTGCACTCAGGGGGTCCCTCAGCCCGGGCTGTGCCCTCTTTCAGTCTGGGACCCCTCAGGGGATGTCCACCTGCTGGCGTGCCTGGCCAACCTGGGTGAGAGGCTGATGGCTGTTTGCAGGCTGGCCAAGTGCCCCAGTGTGGACCCTCACCCCATTGGGGTGTGGCAAGCCTGGGTAATGGGCTGAGGGCCATTTTCACGCTGCCCACAGTCCCTTCAGGTTTTGAATCCCTGCTGGGGTACCTGGCCAGCCTGGGTGCAAGGCTGAGGGCCATTTTCAGGCTTTCAGGCTGCCCACAGCTCCCATTGACCCAAGGTCCCAGCAAGGCTGGCTGGAATCAGGTTTCTGGGGTTTATTTATCTTCTATAATTGAAACACTATTGCTTTGAGCCAAGGCTTAGGCAGGTAAGGAAGCCTTCTGTTTGTTTCAGCTCCATGGCTTCTATAATTGAAACACTGTAAGCAGAGGCTCAGCCAGCCTAGGCAGTCAGTTACAATGGAAGCCTGCTGTTTACTCTAGCTCCATGGCTGCCAGCTGCCATCTTGGATACAGCCGCTCTGGGCATGGCTTGGCTTGTGGACATGGCTTAGGCATGCCGGAGAGATGGTTAATTTGCATATTACTCTTTTATTAGATTAGATATGATATGACAAAATGTTAGGTATAATTTTGATTCATTGCACACTGGCTATTGTGTTGGCTGTTGTCACTTTTTATTTGACAATCCAAAGGAAAAGAGGTCAGTACCTCTGACTTAATGGTCAAGTATTGCATGTTTTAAAAATGATTGCAGCCCACCATTGTGCTATGGGTCAAGGGTTGAAAACTGCTGCTCTATAAAATAAAGACCATCTCCTCTAAAACAGTGATTTTTAACTTTTTTGCATGTGTTAAATTTTTTTACTGAGATTAAAATGTTTTACATACTACAATGCAGCAATTGTGGAAATCAGATTTCCAGCCCCTCTAGGGGGCTTATTTCATGCTTTTTCTGAATAATTCCATGAAATCTATATTCTTTGCCATGTTTAGGCACTGCAGTCTCTTCTCAATTAGCTTAGTTGTCAACTAATGATTGTACTGAGATTTCCTTAAATACCTGGAGTCAATGTCCCATAATCTCCTAGGAAGGGCTCTGTGTGGGTGTTGGGGCATGTCTTCAACATTCAATTGGTCAACTCTGCCTTTATCTTTCCTGCTTGAGCAGGACAAGGCTGTGTCAAGTTTCTCTATGGCATAAACACAGATTTATTCATGTGTGTGACTTTATAGCTTTCCTTTATTCATGTGTGTGACTTTATAGCTTTCCAGGAATATGTTTGAGCTTCACAAAGACTCTATGAACTTCACATTTCTCGACTTTTCCTTTTAAGCTTCTGTGGTTTGCCTATTTTTTGCCCTACTCTCATTTTTCTCCTCAGGGCAACCAAAGTGAATCAATGTCCTGTCATTGTTTTCGGACAATTATCCCTGGAGAAAGGTTATTAGTCCAGAAGAGCTCAGAGTCAGTTCAAACATATTCAGACTTGCAAGTGGATTTTTACAGAGAATGAGGATTGAAGGAACTTTGATCCCATGTCTCCTCTGGTGACTGCCAGGTTCAGCATGATTGTAACCCATTAGTTTTAAGTCTACTGTAGGGATGGACAGAATAATATAGCAATAGGCAAATTACAACAACAAGCTTTCTGTGCTTAGTAAGAACCAGCCTTTCCTTCTCCTGCTCCACTTTAATATATACTCTCTGAACTGCTGCATGCAAACCTTTGGCTAATTACCAGATTTCTGAAAAAGTTGATTCTGGCATTTTATGTTGTCAGTTTTATCACTACTTTTATGAAGAAGAGAATTTTCCAGAGGCCCTTATGCCACCATTTATTCTAAAGTTTCCTGGGGATTGTATTTTAAGTTGCTTCATTTCGTATCTTTTATTTTTGGAGAGAATGAAGGTTGCTTTATTGCTTTCCTAGTGGTGAGGCTCAAGGTTGATAAATAACTCCAGCCAATAATGTATTACAATGAAAATAAGCATAAACATGGAACATGAGAATCACAATTTTGCAACTCTATAACAATCACTCTTATAAGAGACTGTGCCCTGATAGTTGTTCAGGAAGTCTCCTTAACATCCATTTGAATGACAGTCTGTGTTACCATTTTATTTTCATATACTTTTTTTTAGATTAAAAGACCATGGTAGATAATTACAGATATAAATATTGCACGAAGGTCTGCAACTATGTGTATAACAGAAGTGGCAGTAACATTTTATGAATAAAAATGTTTGGTTGTTCAGTCTTAAAAGAAATAAAAGCCTAACTTTCTGAAAAAATAAAGCGATGAAATTCCCAAGGATTAAATATTCTGTGAATTATGAGTCATCAGCTAATATCTCTTTCCTAATTCACTAATACATGTTCTATCACACCCCAAAAAACCAGTATAAATTTTAGTTGAATTAAGACTATGTGCTTATCTAAACTAATAAAAGCGAAATATTAAAATTAACTGTCTCTCCGAGACAGGGTAAGACACGCCCACCAGCCAATCAGAGCAGCTGTATGCAAATTAGCCCAGCCAACATGGCGGCCGCCACTCACGGACCTGAGTAAACAGCCCTTTCCATTGCGGCAGGAGGGAAAGAGAAGCTGCGCCCCTCAGCTCAGCTCCAATTAAACTGCCTCTAGCGAAACACAGCTTTTTGAAACATTGTAACAATCATAGAATCCTCCGGAGCTGAAGGAAAGAGCAGCTCCGGCCTAACCAGTAAAAGTAACAATTGTTTCATTATAGACGCTGCGAGGTGAAGCAGAGGAGGCTTCGTTAGTAGTTAGAAGGCCACC
>PVJC01002212.1:0-81979 GCA_004026665.1 Murina feae | reverse complement strand
GCAGGGCACCAGGAAGTGGGAAAGCAAGGTGGTGGGACGGGGAGCAGGAAAGTGGCGGCGTGGGGGTCTCGGCCTGCTTGGTGGCTGCCCAGGCCCTTTGCGGGGCACTGGGGAGTGGGAAAGCAAGGCAGCAGGGGCCGGGGTCCTGCTTGGCAGCTCCCCAGACACCTTGGCAGCACCGGGAAGTGGGAAAGGAAGGCAGCAGGGGATGGGTGAGTAGGAAAGAATTGGCGGCCTGCTTGGCAGCTTCCCAGGTCCCTTCCGGGGATCAGGGAGCAGGAAAAGGCTGGCCTGACCACAAGGCGGGGTTTTCCCTGCTTTCTGGTGGCTGGAGGAAGATGGGCAGTAGGCAAGCTTGGGAGGCAGGCAGCACCCAGCCCTGGTCACAGCTCAAAAAAGAAAACAACATGCAGGGGAGGGCAAGAGTCTGAGAGATCAACTTAGAGGGGATGCCTGCTCCAAGCCTTGACGGTGTGCCTGGGGGCAGGCCCCCGGCAGGTAGACACACACAGGAGGACTGCTCCAAGCCTCAGATGCGGCTGGGGGCAGGTCCCCAGTGGTGACACACACATACACACACACACACACACACACACACACAAAAGGCGCCTGGCAGACTGGGGCCATCATAGGACATCCACTGCGGGGTCCCAGACTGTGAGAGGTCACAGGCCGGGCTGAGGGACTCCCTCCACCCCAAGTGCACAAATTTTTGTGCACCGGGCCCCTAGTTTAATAATAAAGCAAAATCATACCCAAAGCCATCCAACATCATCCTCCATGATCAAATGATAAATGATTTCCTTTGAGATGGGAGCTCCTTGGAATAAATTTAATAAAAGATGTTTGAGGCTTCTACCCATAAAAGCATAAAACTTTATTGAGAAAAATTAAAGAATACACAAATAAATGGTTTGTAATGTTGTAAAGATATAAATTTTCACTAAGTTCATCTGTAATTTTCATGTAACACCAATCAATAATATCAAGTATCTGTGTATATGTGAAAATTCATAAACTGATTTTAAAATTATACACAAATGTATAAAGCCAGAAAACCAAAACAATCTTAACAAGAGGAATAAAACTGATTTATTTCCCAGATAGCAAAAATTATTATGAACCTACAGTAAATAAGTGAGCAAGAATAGAAAATCAGAGCTATGGGCAAAATAGAGAGGTCCACAGACTCTTGATTTATGACAAAATTTGCAGTACAGAGCAGTAAAAAAAAGGATGGATTTTTCATTAAATGAGACCGAACCAACATGAAATAAGGCTTTTAGACAAACTGTTCATATCCATATGAAACAGTGAAAAATGATGTTCAAAATAAATTAATCAATTCCACATGGCTTGTAGATCTAAAATAGGAGAATTAAGTAATAAAGCTTCTTAAAAACATATAAAAGAATATCTTTATGACCTTAGAGCAGGCCAAGATAGTCTTATAAATACACATAAAAAATTGTAAGAAAATATTGTGAAGTTGACTACATTAAAATTGGGAACTTTTCTTCATCAAAGGACAACATTAAGAGAGTGAAAAGTCAAGTTACAGAGGGGGAGAAGATATTTTCAATGTGTACAACTGATGGGGGACTCATATTGAAACTAGGTAAAAAGTTCTGACCAATAATTAAAGAGCCAGTAGAAAAATGGACAAAATAGTTGAGTAGCCATTTAATTAAGGCACCAATCCGTAAATACATTAAAGAAATAAACACATGTTCAACCTCATTAATCAGCAAGAGATTGTAAATTAAAACCACAAAGAGTTACCCCTCCACATACTCTAAAATGGTTGAAAACATTTTAAAGACCAATAAGACTAATGTTCGGGAGGATATGGAGCAACCAGAATTGGTAAACCACTTAACTTAATGTGTCCACTTTGGAAGACTAATTAGAGGTATCCATTAAAATTGAATATATATTTTACCCTATGGTCCAACAATCCCATGTGCACCAAAAACATGCACATGCACAAGAATGCTCACAGAGGCAGTAGTTGTAGTAGCATAAACCTGATAACTGTCCAAATATCATAAATAGTGAAATGAATAAGAACTTATGATATATTCATGCAACAAAACACCATACAGCAATTAAAATGAATGAACTACATAGCAGTATGTGTGAATCTCATGAGCATAATGTGTACTAAGAAAATTTAGCCATAAAAGGAGATATATCATCTATCTACATAAAAGCCTAAGTGACCATTATGGCAGAACAACCAGAATGACCAGAATGACCAGTGGCTATGTTATACACTGCGGCAGCCAACTGGCCTGATCCAGGCTCTGATCAGCCCCCTGCAATCTCCTGTGGCCCAGCCCCCCAGGCGGTGCCCAACAGCCCAATAATGGCCTACATTTT
The DNA here is from genome assembly GCA_004026665.1 of Murina feae. Classification (NCBI taxonomy): domain Eukaryota; kingdom Metazoa; phylum Chordata; class Mammalia; order Chiroptera; family Vespertilionidae; genus Murina; species Murina feae. The sequence goes on along the minus strand of PVJC01002212.1, from coordinate 79,597 downwards.
CACCTGGGTGTTGGCTGTGCAAGTGTCATCATTTTTTAATAATTAATTGAGTCATACATTTACTATGTGTGCACTTTTCTGTGGGCATATTATATGTCAATAAAACATTTATTATTAAACATTTTAATTAATTTTGAAAATGCCATTGTCCCCACTGTACATAGGAGTGGGAGAATCAATAATCTATAAGACAAAGGAGTTTTTCTAATAAAGAAAAAACATGATGTGCAAAATAGCTGAGAAAGTAAAATTATTTTATTCAAAAGGAGAAAATATCTTCAATCTTTTATGGTGATTATTATTTGTGCAAAGATAATAATTACCTTATGCATTGAAAGAAGGTTCACTAGGCCAAAGAAAGAAGTTCATTATTCTCCAACAAAGAAGACTTAGAAAGGTGGGTAAGTCCTTGCATATTTTTACTTAGAAAGTTCATGTGAGGATACAACTAGCCTTGTCAAAAGTCAAATCAACAGAATGAGGAATCTGAATCCCCTAGAAGTACAGAAATTAACTGCTAGCTCTCCTGTCTTGGAAATCAGTGTTTCTCAAAGACATCCGTTTTGTTTCCCATCATCCAGCACACCACTCCCAACATTTATTTGTTATGATTAAACTGAAGAGCACCATTCACTCACCAAGCTGTGTCAAGGCTGAGATCCCTGTTGAGGAACTGAGCAGGGTCAAGGTGATAGATAAGGCCTTTGTACTTCTGCCAGCACTGGTACATTTATATGTATCGAGGAGCAGTAGCCCCTGGACATCAATCCTGTGTTCTCAGGTCCTTGAGTTTCAGAGAAGTGTACTGGGGGAATCAGAGTCTGTGATGATAAAGCTGGCAGGAAAATTCTTATTATTACCAGCCATGTCCCCTGCTTACAATCTTAATAGATGGAGGTCACAAATAGGAGTGTCTTGATACTCTTTGAGAATAATGGTGCTTCAGATGTTTGGAACACCGTTCCTATAAAGCACTCAAAATGCTTCCCACTTGGTGCTTTTATGAGCATTTTTAGCACTTAGCACTTCTGGTTTCTCAGACACCAAAGAGTAAACATTTCAAAGAAACCAACTGAGGGTGAAAATGATTAGTATTGTTAAATACACACAGTAAATAGCCCTGGAACACTTGTCAAACATTATCCCATAAGCAATAAAATTATACTTTCAAACATTCAACAAAAATGAGAGTTCAAGAGAAAACTTCAGTCTAATTAAATCTACGGAAAGCCAAGCAAAATAGTGCTCTAAAGAGGAAAGATGTTCCTCTCTATTTCATCTGCCACTGCTTATTTTAGGGGCCTTGTTTCTCCCCTGATCACTTTAGTTGCCTCTTAACTTGCCCCAATACTGACCAGCAGAATGCTCTGTGATGTTGGAAGTCTTCTAAATATGCACTGTCCTATATGGAATCCATAGGCCACACATAGCCAGTGAGCTCTAGGAATGTGGCTCATGTGACTATGAAATTAAATTTTTAATTAAATTAATTTTAAAGTTTAAAATGATAGCCACTCGTGGCTGCTGAATTGAGCAGTACAGCAGTAGCTTCTCCATAGCTTTCCTACGATGCCTACTGAGGTGAGGTCAGGGATGAAATCCACAAAAGTGGGAAGTGAAGTTTAGAGAAAACTAGACAAACATGGCCTGGTACTCACAGATCTCCTTTACTTTCCTTTTTCTTAAATAGAAGTTTGAAATTGGAGTAACTTTTATAATATTAAGCCTCTATTATATTTTTTTTTATTAAAAACAAAATATCTTGGAACCAAACTAACCCTCCCACTGGCTCCATTCTCCCTGAGGGCCACCAGTTTGCACTCTCGACTCTGTTTGTTTACTTCCTAAGAATAGATGTAACTTACACCTCTGCTTCAAAAATTGTTCTCCATCACTACAAATAAAGCCCAAGCTCCCTAAATACCCCTTGAGGCCTTTCCCATTTGGGCCTCAACCTCTCCTCTCAGCACCCCATGCACTTGGCCATCCACTTGTGCTATATTGAACTTGGGGGTAGTTCTGCATTTCACCCTCTGGCAGGATTTTCCATTTCCCCAAAACCCTTAAATAATACTCATCTCTCCTCCTATGATGCTCACTGTCTGCCTTGCCACAGAGTCAGGAGTGAATGCTTTGGACTAGGCGTTAGCCCCTGTAAACCAACCGTGTTCAGCTCTAATATGAGGGATGAGTCTGGTCTGATGCAGCTCCTTCATGAGTGTTTGTCAAAGTCAAATGATCTGAACAGAGATTCCTTACTCCACCCCTTCACAGCATTTTCCAGAGCTCCCCAGAAAGCTGGAACACTTGATGTGTTCTGGAACAAACAGGCAGTTCACAGAGGGAAAGACAACACAGTTAATTTGAAAAGGAGCATCTTGTTTGAGTTATTGGTCACATGATAGGACAATCCTTGGATTTTCATAGTTCAAAGTCGTCAGGGGTCCAGAAGGAAAATAAGTATCACATTTTTACCAAAGAAGATAATAAAACAACTCAGTAGATGAGTTACCACCCCGCTGAAAATATATAACAATTAGGAGCCCGGTGCACAATACATTGTGCACTTGTGGGAGGGAAGTACCAGCCCAGCCTGTACCTTCTCAGTCTGGGACCCCTCGGAGGATGTCCACCTGCTGGCTTGCCTGGCCAGCCTGGGTGAGGGGCTGATGGCAGTTTGCAGGCTGACCAAGCCCGCCCCACCCACCCTGCCACCCCAAGACTTGCCACCCATCCCGCCTGCCACGCCCACCCCACAGCCCACCACCCTCCACCAGCCCAGCCCACCCACCACCTGTGCCGCACCCGCCTCCATGGCTGCCGGCCTCCATCTTGGCTGAGTTAATTTGCATACAGCAGCTCTGATTGGCTGGTGGGCGTGGCTTTGGCTGGTGGGCATGGCTTAGGAGTCCCAGAGAAACGGTTAATTTCAATATTACACTTTTATTAGAGTAGATGGTAGTTATTTTTCCAGAGTAAATAAATAAGTATAATTCTAGATGGAGTTATATTATTTCTGTTTTTTTTTAAATTATAATAGCAATGCTATTTATAATGATAAAAGCAAGCATGATTATTGAGAGGAGGGGGCAGAAAATGGCAGAAGAAAGGAAAAACAATTACTCATAATTTTATTGTCCGCAAAGTAACAATAATGCATGTATTAGGCTTTTATATGCCTTTCTATATTTTTTATCTGCCAGTATTTGATATTCCTTTTATAAATTATCATTATAATAGAACTTTTTATTATTACACACATAAATATAATTTCATTTTTTATAATATTCCCTCAAATGGATCTACAATTAACCACTTCTCTTTTGTTGGACATTGAAATTATTTTTAATTTGTATTTCTATAAATAAAGCTTGAAGAATATCAACATGTACATGACTTTTTCTATATTTTTAATTCCTGGGCCCAAATATTCAATTCCTGAATATTTTAATGGATTTTGTATATAGTACTAAATGTACCACATTTAGGCTGAGACCTCAGAGATGGAGAACAAATTTAGTGAGAGGAAGGGAAAGTAAGCTATTGTCAGTACAGATAGTCTTTCTTGAATTCCTTTACGATCTGTCGGATCTTAGGGAAATATTGCATGCTGCAGTGGATTGCAAACATGATTACAATTCTTTCCATATCTCTCTGCAATGTGTGTTTAAAACCCCTCCTATCAAGATGTGAAATCTGTGTTTTTTCCCTTGAATCTTGACTTGGCCATGTGATTCGGTTTGCTCAATGGACATCTAGACATTCATGATATGACAGAGGTTTGAAAGTGCCCATTCATGAAGTCTTGCCTCAGGATGCACTGAGTCATCATATAAAGAAATCATATAAAGAAAAGTCATCATATAAAGAAATCTGGGATAGAAGACATAGAGAAGAGATGGGGCGCCACATTTGAGTTCCCATGAAACCAATCATCTTGTTGATCTCCAGGTACATAAGTAAGGCCATCCTAGACCACCAGCTTCCAGCTGGCCACAAATGCATAAATGAGTTCAGCAAAAGTCAGTGAGGCCTCCCATCTAACCCAAAGAGTCATTATCTAAATAAAATTGTTGTTTTTTATGTCAGTAATTTTAGGGGTAGTTTGTTATACAGCAAAAGCTAATCGATACATATAAAGAGCCAAAACAGAAAGAAATAATAATCAACAAATCTATATCATCAAGACAGACAGAAACAATTTCTCCATTTAGATATCTTTTCTACCTCAATCTTACAACCAGTAGCACCTAGCTCCTTATAATGTGACAAAATGTTCTAGCGACATTACAGAAACCAACAAATTCATTTTAAAGTAGGGTTTAAGCAAGTCTGAAAACTGCTTCTCCCCCGCAAAGAGAATTTCCCTTCAAAATCACAACCCTTTATTTTGTAAATTATTTTGACCAATTTTAGTCACAGCTATAATAAAGACCTGTATTTTTCTCTCATATTGTCTTAGAAGTCTGCTTACCTGTGGGAAGAAGGGGACAAAGTGGTGTATAGATCACAACTTGAACCTATTCAAGAAAACTCTGGCCCAGCCCTTAAATATAGGTAGCACTCCATCTCCCCACTTCCCCACCTCCCACCAATCACCAAATATTGTCAGCCCAAGGAGTATATTATGCTACAAAGGGGAAGGGAGAAGTGCAGTTTGGGAATGGAATTCAGGTTGGCAACATGCCATTGGTAGACATCAACTTGCAGAATTTACTCATTTCTCAATATATTAATACAGAGCATGTTTAATACTTAGTTTCCTCATGAGATTCCTGAAAGCAACCCCTTTACAGCTGAGTGGACAGTCTTTGATTGGGTCCCTCTACAATGGGAAGAGGCCATAGTGCTGCCTGATGTACACTACCAGCTCAGTAGAAGAGTCTCCTGTCCCTTAGCCATGTCTTTCACAGGCTGGCAGCAGGAGGCCTGGTGATTTGGCTGAGAGTTACTTTTGTAGCCTCAGAAACAGCCAGTGCCCTCTCTGGACCCTGGGAACACTCCCAGTTAAAACTGGGTCCAAGTACCAGCTCTCATTCAAAGGCTTTGTGACCTCGGGCAAGTCACCTAATGCCACTGAGTATCCATCTCCATAACCAGTTCATTGATTCTCCAAAGGGATTGAGAATGTACAGAGACAATTTCAAATGCAGAGGGATGAGCCAAATTTGAACTGATCTAGACAATTAGCAAAGAGTAGTACCAAACAGATTCTATGTTTAAAAGTCTTCTCTCTTCTAAAAGGTTGTCTGAATTTTTCCCCATAAAATTTTGTTGTATACAAAATTACAACATCTAATTAGCCAATTTTAGTTGTATATTGGGATGTTGCTTTAATGTGTTTTTGTTCTGCAACAGTTAATTATTCCATGAAATATGGGATAAAGCTTCTGAAATGCCTTTAAGACCTATGTATTTAAGAGCCTAGGGTGACCAATAGTCTAACATTATCAATAAGGTCTTTAACGTCACAGAAAACACTAAAACCTTCCAAAACCTGTTCCCATCCTTTTCAAACCTCCATCCCAACGCTTTATCTTCACGTTTCCTAATTCTGGCCAGGGACATCCACTCACCCTCCCTCGAGTGCTTTAGATTCCTATTGCTGCCATAACAAGGTACCACAAAACTTGTGACTTCAAACAACACATATTCATTATCTTATTTCATGGGTCAAAAATTCAATATGGAGCTCACTGGGCTAAAATCAAGCTTATGACAGAACTGTGTTTTTTTTCTGGGAAATCTGCAGCAAAATCTATGGCCTTGCCTTTTCCAGCTTCTAGGAGCCACCCACATCCCTTGGCATGAGGCTCCTTCCTCCATCTTCAAAGCCAGCAACATGGCATCTCTGCCCCTTCCTTCCTCCATCTCAGTATTCTCTGCTTTTAAGGAATTATGTAATAAGACAGGCCCACCTAGATAATCTAGGATGGCCTCCCCATCTCAAGATGCATAACATTAGTCACATCCACAAAATCCCTTTTGCCATGTAAGGTAACATATTCACAGGTTCCTGGATTAGGAGCCCTAGACTGGGATTAGAATTTGCAGGACCATTGTTCTGCCTTCCACACTTCTCCTTCAATTGCACCTGCTTTGCTCTTGGTTTCTATTCTCCTGAATGCCCAGCTACTACTGGCCACCTCTAAAATTTCAAACAAATCCTCTAATGCCCCAGGTATGGTCTCCTTCAGAAAACTTTCCCTGTTCAGTCCAAATAGATACATTATTTCCTCTAAATTTCTTAAGTACTTTTCCACCCCAAGCCCTCAGCAATAACCATTTTTAGTTATATTTCTAACTCTATACCCTTAATTCTCCAACTTGTCATTAGGAGCACTCCAAATATTCTAGAGAAAGGGGGACATGCATGTGAATACTGCAAGGATCCAAAACTCTACATTGCACAATTTTTAGAGCCTCACAATATGATTAATCAAAACTATTTGATGCTAAATATACTTAAATATGCAAAGCACCCTTTTTTAAAAAGCAAAGAAGGTAACTTGGGAAATATATTTTTAAAGTCAAGACATTATAGGAGAAAGCAGTGCACCACATTAAGCTTGCAAAGCAGCATGGTGTTGATGAAGGTTGACACAGATCACAGCACCCCTTCATCCCTACCTGCAGAGAGGCTCTGGTGTCACGGGCCTCAAAGCTTTACATTTTTATGGTCCTTCCTGCAAATGCACCTCGGCACCTCCAAATGTCTTCCCTCCATCCCATACTTCCTGGAAACAAAGGCCATCACATTTAAGGATCCTAAGTTGTCTCAAGTTCAATATACCTCAGAAAAAAATCTAGTTCCATATCCAAATTATAAAATGCTTTGGGGAAGCAGGAACTGAAAAAGAGGGATTAGGAAGGGCCTAAAGCAATTAGCTGGACAATGCAGGAATACCAGGAGAGTCTCATGGGCGTCTCGGAAGTCAGGTGGTCCAGTCCCTAGAAATCCCAAGTCCTTAGTTCAAGTGGAACTAGGGGAAAATTCTACCTCCCAGCATCATTTATTCCCCCTGGTTTTAATTTTAGGCTTTATATGCTTGCTAAAATTCAGCATCCCTTGCAAAGCAAGGCTGGGGGCACAAAGGCTGTGTTGCGTGTGTGCAGGACTCTGACAGGGAAGAAGGATAAAAAGCTGCTTCTGCAGGGCTTCAAAGAATGGGCCTAGAATCAATAGGCCGAAGAAACAGGAAGTTCAGCTCAATGACAGAAAGACATCTGTAAAAGTCAGAACTGTCCTTGAAGTGGGCTACTTCTTGTGTGTGTGCCTTCTGCACGGGGAATGTGGTTGACACTATGACTTCCAGGCCTTGAGCAAAGGGACTATTGCTTTTGAGGGGAAAGGACCCTACCCTGACTCTAGGGAGGCTGGAAAACGCAGGCCTCGTGTGAATTGCAGATGCTCTGAGTTTGAAACAGTGACATAGATTTGCCCACATCCAAAAACAGAGGTTGTGTACAAGGCCTCAGAGATCCTGATTCTAGTGCTCTGAATCTGGGGGCTGAGCTCTCAACACTAGTACAGAAGGAATCTGTGGAAACCCCTTTCACATCCTGCGTCATTCAGGGTTCCGGTTCAGAGTTTGGGTTCTGGAGAAGACCGCACACAAATGAAAAGAGACTTAGAAAACATTTAATTTGAGAAATGAGGGCTAGGCGGTAGTCCAATTCTAGTGGGAGGACTACTCCTCCCTCTGGCTTTTCCATCCCTTTTATAAAGATTAAAATTATAAGATACACCCATATCTCCTAGGCAGGAAACTCCAATAAAAGCCAGTCAGTGAATTTAGGACTAACAGGTGGGGGCTTCTTCACCTACCAATGTCTAGTAATTAGCTCTGACCCTTTAGAGCAATTAAGGTTGACCAGCCGTCCGAACTCCCTGGCCGCAGCTCTCTCCCATTAAAACAATGATTGGCTTTCGGCAGGAATCCATGACTAGAAAGCAGACTCTCAACAGGAAGACCAGCATTCTACTGTAAGGGTTGTTACAGAAAAAACGGAGCAGAACCAAGCAACGCTGAGAGAGATGGAGTTACATTTATTACACTCGGGCCCCGAGGAAAATGTCTCTCAAATTCTGGGTGAAATCACACACAAAGATTCCCATATTTATACCATTTTTGACCTTCTTTGTCTCCCAAATATGGGGTTTTCCAGTTCTCTTTGCAAGTTCTTAAAGGGCCCTATGTGCTGGGGCTTTGAGACCTCAACCAAAGGCTTGGCCTGACGCCAGCACTGATAACTTCGTCTGGAGAAGGTTTAATGGCCTCTCTAAAATGGGAGTAGTCTTATTTTCCTTATTATTTAAGCCAGCAAGCATTTAAAGAAGCCAGACATAGCAGGGTTAAAGTTGCAAACAACAGTTTTTATATAAGGGTAACAGACATTGCTGATAGCAGTAAAAATAAAAGACATCTTACCCTTTGAGACAGCATGTGAGTGAAATAAGCCAGTCAGAGAAAGACAATTTCACATGATCTCATTCATATGTGGAATCCAATGAACATAATAAAACGATGAACAAAATAGACCCAGAGACAAAGAAGCATAGAACAAACTGCAGAATCTCAGAAGGCAGATGAGGGTGGGTGGGAAGAAATTAACTAAACAACTTGTATGCATATATGCATAACCCACTGACACAGACAATAGGGTGGTAAAGGCCTGGGGCAAGGGGTAGAGAAGGGCTAGAAGGGGTCAATGGAGGAAAGAGGGGACATATGTAATACTTTCAACAATAACGATTTAAAAAAAATTTGCTGATAGAATTCCCAAATCCTTTTAGCAGACAATGGATGGATAGGAAGGTGAAGAAGGAGATTAAATTAGTGGACCCAGAACAGAACTACCCTGTTTAAGACATCATGGAAATTATTTCAATGCGGGAAACCTGAACAGCCAAAGTTGAGAGGACACAACAGACACGTGAGGAAAGGCCTCAGGGGAAATCTCCAAAAGAGCTGGTTCGCCCTAGTCCCTTCCAACAATGCCTGTCTTATTTGAAAAGCAGGGTTTTTTCAAGCAAATATGCTATATCCTTGAATAAAATTTAGGCTGATTACTTACGCCCTACATATATGATAGATATTAATACATACAAGTTGATTTAAAGCAATGCCTGGCATATTGTAAGGGCTCAGTAACCATCACATAGCATTGTGATTACATTCATCCTGAGGGAAAATAGGCACAACTGCCAATGTCCTAATTAAAACACCTGCATTTGAGGGCCTACTCTTTTTAACAGGCACACTTTCATAGACAGATGGGGAACACTTGTTCTTTTTCTTCTCAAAGAAGGCAAAAATAACTTCTATGTCACTATGAGCCTGTGATTCCCACTCCAAGAAAAGGAGAGAGAGAGAGAGAGAGAGAGAGAGAGAGAGAGAGAGAGAGAGAGAGAGAGAGAGAGAGAGAAATGGATTCTTAGCTTGATCATCCCTATCTCTCCATGGACTTGGCTGTAGGCTATGCGTAAGGCCTCTCGCTACCCAGTCCCAAACACTAAGTGACCAACTCCCTCTAGGGTTCAGGCAAGTTCAGGTAAATGATGGGCTGGAGGCAGATTGGATAGTATGCATATGTTCTTTGGCTTTATATCTGATGGTACATGTGCAAACTTTTGACCTATCACTTTCTCTTAGTCTTGCATGTGCATTTCATTGTGATCAAAGGACCCAAAAAACAGACTAACACAGAGGAGGCCAAAGGGCCCATCCAGGTTTGACACATTCTTGAGCAAAACCTCTGGCATTTCCCAAGCAGCTATGGAGCACTGCTTTTCATGGCCTGGGGTGTCTGATGGCGCCGGGGGTTCAGATTTGCAGCATCTGCCAATTTCTGTACTATAAATTCTTCCAACATAAACAATTTCAAGCTACCAATGGCTCATAAATTCCTCAAAATTTAACAATCAGCTCTCCTGAGCCAGAATGAACTGGCTCACACCATCTATTCTGATTTGCCTGTGGCAAAATTAAATGACACTGTTGGTTGCCTGAATGTTTTCCCTTCCTTTTTTGAAAATAAAACGTCCTTTCTTTCACCCTCATCATTGTGTCTGCAAGGGCAGGCCCAGTGCATTATCAAGTAGAAGCATTTTTTTTTTTTCAGGGCTCAGAGATAACCCATGAAAAGCCTCCCAGAACTTCCTCTGCTCAATTCCTTTTGACTTAGAAACAAGCAAACACATCACTCCTATGGCCAAGCCAGAATCTGGCCTGTAACTCTAGTTTCAAGTAGATTCACAAAATTCAAAACAAAATCCAGGCATTTGAGACTCGATCTTCTTTAGTCAGAGGCACAGGAAGAACACACCTTTGGGATGGCTGGAAGCGGGTGTGCAGCAGAGAACATGGTCAGAGGACACAGCCCCTATCCCTGCTTCCACCGACTAGTTTGTTCATGCTTTTGTTCATTTCAACGAGTATGGGAGTTCAAGAGGCAGAAAGAAATCTGGAGAACCCACTATCGCATATAAATAACATTTCCAAAAATCCTGAGAAAAGAGGAAACGGTTCTTTCAAGCTGGGAACCCAGTATTCTTTTGAATCTATAGATATCTCATCTTTTTATGAAAAACAATGAGGGAGTCGAGTTCTTAGAGTTCAGCTCTTGCCCAGGTGACTGCAAATATTTTTCCTTACCTTTTGCTATTTTTTTAAAAGCTGCAACCAACCACTCGCTCGGTACCCCAGCTCTGGGCAGGAGTTGCAGATGAGGTTCGGGTGGAGGGACGCACAGCAGCAGCGCCAAGGCGGGAACTCCTCCTCGTCCTCACCATCGGGCGGGCAGCGCCGGGTTACAGCGTGGAGCGCGCGGCCCTTGGCAATGAGGTCGCGGGCCATCCGCAGCCGCCACCCTGTGGGCCCGGCCACCACGTGGCGCCACGCGCTGCCGCTCGTCACGAACGTGCACCGAGGCACGTGGCTCAGCACCTGCGCCCGTAGCCATGGGGCAGCGCTGCCAAGGCGATGGGCGGGTCCCCGGGCGTCCGCGTGCGCAAGGGCGGGGCTTGATGGTGACCCCACCAGCTTTCATGGACGTCAGGGGGACGGCCAGGGCCGCGGAAAATCGGCACTTACGTCCCGAGGGCGGTCGAGGGCGAAGGGCTCTTCCCCTTGGGCAAAAGACCTTTGGCCAGACCGTGACTCCACAGGACTGCTAACCACGGCTTTCATCCCTGGCCTGCGCACTTGTATAATAAGCACTTTATATATATGACCTTAAGCGCACTAAAGACGGGCTAGAAAAACCACCTAGGATGAAACCATTCCATCCCATCCGGCTACTTGTCTCAACTCCTCAGGCCTTTGAAATCCATGAGCTATGCCAGTCTCTTCATTGAACATTCTTGTCACCTGGCTCTAACCAGAACCCAGCTCTCCTGTGGCCCTTTCTAGTGGGTCCTTGGTGCTGCTTCCATCCAACTCTCTCTCCATCCTTCCCCAATGTCCCCAGCTATGAGTCTTTTCATCAGAGTAAATGGGATCCCCCCCCCCCCCATCCCCCTTGAAACCATCTGCTGGCCCAGATCACCATTCCTCACTTCTTCAAGATTTTAGCTTCAGGTTCACTGCCACTCCCCTTGATCCCATCTTCATTCTTGGTGATGTCCACATCCAGAGAGGTGATCCTTCTACCACCCCTGCCTCTCTGACCTGCCCTCCTCTGAGCCTCCAAAAATAAAAAAATAAATTAAAAATTAAAAAACAAAGCTATGACCAATCTGTTTTTGACCAATTAATAGGAAAATATGAGGAAGGTAGGCAGTGGCATCCTTTGCTCATAGCTATTGGTCGGCTTTAACTTGTCCTCTAGTCTTTCATATGCCTTCTGAGTGTTTGGTGATATGGCTATTCTGACCTGGAGGCTTAGAGCCACGTTCATTATTAATCCAATATCTAAAATGTCATGTCTGCTCCAAATTACTTTTTACGTGGGTGTTCTTGGACACGAAATATCAGAACTGCAAGGACATGTTAAGAGAATTATTAAGAAGAAAATATCCTGACGCATTTCCCACACCGACAGTTATGCTACAGTCGGGTTGTTTCCACTTGGTGGCCAAAATGCTCTTGGAAAAGTCAGGAGTCTGATGTGTCTGGACCAACTCTTGCCTGGTACATTTCAAGGAGCTAGAACAGAGGGCCACTCCACATTAACAAAGAGAATGAAGCACCCCGAAAGAATGCAGGCACAAAAAAATAAAAACAAAAGCAAAGCATAAAAACCTTTTGCTATGGATATTTCACTGGAAGGTAAGTCCAAAGTGGAGTCATTGGAAATGAAAATTAGAAATCCCCGTTTGTCTCTGTGAGACCAAGCAATAACGTCTTCATTGCCTTCTCCTTGGAAAGCAAGGAAAATAAAGCTTTTTCTCGTTCATCACCTTGAAGGTGACTTGAACAAGAAAAAAAATACATAGTTCATGAGTTTTACTTTTACAGGTCTTCCTAAAAGAACCCAGTTCTTCCTGTGGCCTTTATCACTCACCACTGGAGCCCAGGCACATACTCTGGCTAGGCCAGTCTTCTCAATTCCCTTGATCACACACTGCAGTTCCAGCCAGAGTTCACACTGTTCCCTTCCCATCTCCTCTTTCAATGGTCTTCTGAGCTGGTTTGTGCCTGACACCTACCCCATCTTTGAGGCTCCTGTAATTCATGAAACCCTGCTTCATCTTCTTCTCTGAACATCTCCCCACCCAACACAGTTGTTTTCCTTTCAGGATTTTACCTGTGGCCATCCCCTTGGTTTCACAGACATACTAGAAGAATCCCTAGGGCAAGAATTAGACCTTAATTTATAATTTATCTTCCCAAGCACCTAGCAAAAGCTGGAGTTTATAAGAAGTCCTTAGTGGTGCTCCTGCAGTGGGGAGATGAAAACACTGAGGATCAGAGAGGTTGAAAAGTTTGTCCAAGAACAGAATTTAACAAATGACAAGACCAGTATCCAAATCCATGTTATCCAACTCACAAGCTCCTGGTTTCTCCCAAATAAAGCAGATTTATTTTAAAAGTTCTCAAAATGCAATAAATCTGTAGAGTTGGTTTAGGCAGTTTGACAAAGTAACAACACTAATAGTTGTCCTTTATGGAGCCCTTACTATAGACCTGTACTAGGCAAAATCCTTACAGCCCTTGTCTGCATCTCTATTTCCTGCCTCAGCTTTACTGAGGTATAATTGACCATTAAAAATTATATATGTTTAAGGTGTACAGCATAATGTATTGATATACACACACATTGTGAAGTGTTCACCACAATCAAGCTAATTAAGATATCTATCACCTTGTATAGTCATCTTTTTCCTTTCTTTTTCTTTTCTTATGAGAACAATTAAGATGTATGCTCTTAACAAATTTCAAGAGCACAATACAATATTGTTAACTACAGTCATGCTGTAAATCAGATCTCCTGCATATCTACAATTTTGTATCTTATGACCAACATCTTCCCATTTCCCCCACTCCTTACCCCCTGGTAACCACCATTCTACTCTCTGCTTCTAGGAGTTTTACTTTTGAAAATTCCAATATAAGTGAGATCATGTAGTATTTTCTTTCTCTGTCTGGCTTATTTTAGAAGCATAATATCCTCCAAGTTCATTTATGTTGCCATAAATTTCGAGGTTTCTTTTTAAAAAATATATTATATATATACAATCTAAAATTTTCTTTATACATTCACCTATTGATAGACATTTAGGTTGCTTCCACATCTTGGCTACTGTGAATAATGCTATAGTGAACATGGAAGTGCAGATATCCAGATTTCTTGTCTTTTGGATATATATCTAGAAATGGAATTGCTGGATTATATGGTAGTTTTATTTTTAACTTTTTGAGGAGCCTCCATACTGTTTTCCATAATGGCTGCATCAATTTACATTCCCACCCACAGTGTACAAGGATTCCCTTTTCTTCTCTTTTGTAACACTTATCTTTTGTCTTTTTGACAATAACATTTTATCCTGTATGAGGTGATATCACATTTGCATTTCCCTGATGATCAGTGATGTTGAATACTTTTTATATAATTGTTGGCCATTTTTATTTTTTGGGATGGGGGGCATTTTTCTTAATAACCACATATCTTACCTGTTCCAGATATTACTGGCTTGGTCCTCAGTTACATATGGGAGTTTTCCAGGTTACAAAAAAGATAATGCTCCCAGGATTTCTGAATTCCTTTTGGGCTTAGGTGAAATCTACTTTATTATACTTCTTTTATAGACAACGGGAAAACAGTTCATATTTTAAAATGATAATCAGGTTAGGGATAAAAACAAGATTGATAACAAGCATGATAGATAATGCTTATAGGATGGAAGGATGGATGGATGGATGAAAAATTATGAAAGGATGCCTTAAAAAAGAACGAGCACTTATGAGCCCCCAAACTACACTGCCCAAACTATTGTCTTCTTTGTTTTACCGTAAGGGCAGTGCAAATGAATTTTTCATTCCCATTGAGAGCAGAAGTGAAGAACATAGGCTCAGGTATTTGGGCTAAAAATACAAAGAAACCTATTCCTGAAAAGGGAAGGCCTGAAATATTCTCTATGAACATCTGAATATTCATCATTCAACATACCCAGAGCAATGCTCACTATGATGATAAGATGCTCTTGATTAAGCCTTACCTGTAGGCAGGAGCTGGACCTCATGACCTTGGAGGCATTGCTAGTTCTGCCTGGCTTATTGCAAGAGGCAGTAGAGCACAGTGTAAGGGGGAAATGACTTTCCTGGGTTTAAATCTCAACTGGTTGTGTTTACCTGAGTGAATTATTTAACATCCCGATGAACCAGTTCTCTCACTCTGTAAGTGGGGAATGAGAACACTTACTATCCTATCTAATAAAGAGGCTATATGCAAATTGACCCTCACACCATCACAAAGATGGCAGCGTCCACAGCCACAAGATGGTAGTGCCCATTCCCCTCAGCCCCTCAGCCCCTCAGCCCCACCAGTTCTTTCAGCCTCATGGGGTGGGGGTGGGGGTGGGGGTGGGCTGGAGTCCCCAGTCCTTTCAGTTTCTGCGGCCCCTGGATTGGAAGCAGAAGCCAAGAGTGTGGGGAGCACCAGGGATGCTGGGAATCATGGTTCTGGTGGTGGACACATTGTGCAATCTCCTACACACTCAAGCAAAGTGAGCCTGAAGTAAGTTACTGTTGTGAGTGGGGGATGGAGGGAAAGCAGAAGTGAGAGACATAATTAAGTCAGAGTGTTGAAGAAAAATTAAAAGGAAAATATCCTGCAACTTCTAGGAAATCTCCACCAATGAAGCAAAGAAAGAAAAAAAAAAAAAAGAGCTCTATTGTTCTGTGACCGCCAAACCAGAATGGGCTGGGATCTCACACAATTCGCTCATATGATTGCAAAAACAGACAGAAACTTCACTCTTTTATGTAACCAGGCAGATACAAGCCCGTTTTCATGGAAGAGAACTTAACAGCACCATTTGCTATACACCCTTTGTTAAGTCACTTTTTTGGTGGCCATTTGTTTTAGTGAATTGCCATAATCAAGAGTGAAAATTAAAATTTTTCTATCTGTATGACAACCAGGTTCTTACAGCTTGAAGCAAGGCAACTACCTATAATAATAAAAGTGTAATATGAGAGGCAATGAGACAGGTGAGCAGTTAGGGGAGATCAGCAGGCAGATGAACAATTAGGACAATCAGGCAGGAAGAGAGTGGTTAGGGGCAATCAGGCAGGCAGGCGAGTGGTTAGGGGCAATCAAGCAGGGCAGCATGCAAGCAGTTAGGAGCCAGCAATCCTGTATTGTGAGAGGATGCAAGCAGGGCTGATGGATGCCCCCTCCTTGCATGAATTTCATGCACCAGGCCTCTAGTGTTATAATAAAAGTGCCTGATTCATAGAATCTCTTAAATAACTTGTGGTGGCAATTGTTAGTACTTTTGTTAACACTATAAAGATAAAGCATCATTGCCAAGCCTGGGCAAGAGAGAGTTGACTGGATTTAACACATGCAAAGGTTGCCGTCCTCTTCTATAAGGATTGTGCTTATCACAATGCGCAGAAACTGTGGAGGGCAGATAGAGCTCTGGCTGTTAGGAGAGAAGTTCTGTCTAGTTTCTGACAACTAACCCCTGAGTGCCATCAGAGGTAAGCCAATCTCAGCTTATTTTCCAGTTCTTCTCAGCCCCATTGCCTTTCAGTTTCCTTAAGAACATCTTTTAGAGGGTAAATTCTGACTCATGCAACTAATCTTAAAATGTCTTTCCCATATCTTGGAGGTGAAAAAAGACAGAGTCTAACTTTCCAGGCTGAAAATAAAAAATCAAATTGAACTCATTTACTGACTCTAATCTCTATATAACAACCAAACCACCTCTAACTTAGTCTAAAATGATGATCTCCTATGAGCAGTGCTTTATTGATTACAGCCAGCTCAGTACCAATCAATTATTCTATCTAGGATTTTTGCTGCAGGCTGGTGATGATGAATAAGGCTTCATACAGTTTCATCGGATGTGTATGAAGGCTGAGACTGAGGAGGAAACTGGTCTTGCAAGGCATGCCAGGCTATAAAATCTGAACAATGCACTGTTCCGGTTGGGGGCAGGAGGAGAAGGTCATTATTGCTGACTCCAGGACAGATCATCTGATATGACCTGGGAACCCCAATACCTAGGGCCTTCCTGTAAGCCCACAAGGGGGCAGAACCATATCTGCAAAACAAAGACCCCAGAAGATTATAAAATGCAAAGCCTCTGTATGTTACTTCACTCTGATTTAGAAATTACTCCCAAAGTCCACTAGTCACTAGTGTTAATAAATGGGTTCCTCCCTTTCTCTAGGAAGCATGCTTGGCATTTCTTTGCTCTTCTGTAGAAAGATTGTAGGCTGAGAAGTTCACTAAACACAGGCAGAAATTTCTACTAGAGGTCTTTGATGCATTCCTCTGTGTCCCAGTGAGGCTCAGGTTGCTAGGTCAGTAAAGTTCTGTTCTGCAGACAAAAGAACTCCTTGCCTTCCTGGACTCAAAAATAAAAATACCCAAACCAGTTCTTCCTAACATTTCACTCAAACTCTCAGTCTCCAGACAGTTAGTATGTGAATTATCTATAGCAACAAAATAAGCCACCTAAAACTCTGTGGCTGAACAAAACCATTGATTTACCTCATGATTCCATGGGTTGGCAATTTAAGCTGGGCTCAGTTGGCTGGTTCTTCTGCTGGGCTCACTCATGCATAGGAAATCAGCTGCCAAGTTATCTGGGATTTGTTTGATTTAGGATGACCTCTGCTGAAACAGCTCATCTTTTCAGGTCTCTTCATGTTTCTCTCAACCTCCAGCAAGCTAGTTCAGGCTTGGTTACAACAGCAGGGCTCCAACAGCTATAGGAGGGAGCAAGTGCTAGTGCACGAGCACTTTTCAAGTCTCAGTTTACATAGTTTGCTTTTGTTCCATTAGCCAATGCAAGTTACATGGCCAAATATAGGGTCAGTATGGGAAGGCATGATCCATAGATGTGCATGAACAAATCAAGGTCAATTATGCCAACAACTTACCATAGCTGATGATTTTGATTTTCTAGCATAGTTTAAATATACCCCTCACTTCAGCTAATTTTTGGGAGACCTGACCTGGAGTTCTTGTTTACCTCTTATTATCAAAATACTATCTTTGATGGTCTACCATGTAGTAAGCATAATTGGAATCATTTTACATTTGTTAATATGATCTACACACTAATCCAGCAGGCAGGTGTTATTATGTCCACTTCACAAGGGAAAGATGAGGAAAATGAGGCTCAGACAGTGAAGTCACTTGTCCAAAGTTGCCTCTATTCTATAGAAGGCAGAATTGAGATATGAACCCAATTTCATCTAAGGCCAGTTTTTAGGTTCTTAATCTATTTTATAGCTGCCCATTCCCATAATCCACTAAATGTTGTGGTTTTTTTTTAAATGACTTGGCAGATCCCTTTTCAATTATGAGGCATCAGGTGATTTATTAAAGGGGTTAGAAATTACTATGCAGCCCTGACCAGTCTGGCTCAGTGGATAGAGCATCAGCCTGGGGACTGAAGGGTCCCAGGTTTGATTCCGGTCGGGGATGTGTGCCTTGGTTGCGGGTACATCCCTAGTGTGGGATGTGAAGAGGGCAGCTGATTGATGTTTCTCTCTCATCGATGTTTCTGACTCTCTATCCCTCTCCCTTCCTCTCTGTAAAAAATTAATAAAAAATATATTAAAGAAAAGAAATTACTATGCATTCATTGCCACAGGCAGATTTGTCTGCTTCCAGAAGGTTCTTCCCTAAAGACCATGGAAACCCAAGGGTGAAGGTAATAAAAAAAAAAAAGACCAGCTCTGCCATCAGGCCTCTTCCAAATTAGGACAGGTGAGCACCTGGGATCCATGGAGGTCCAAACATCTATAGGTCTTCTGATGGCATTGAGGGATGCTGTAGGCCTGCCTGAGGGTATAAAAGGACACTCTGAAAACAGAAAAGAGAGTCTCTTCCCTCATTTTCCAAGATATCATAGTGCCATGACCTTTGCAGCAGGGTACAGGATTTGAACGAGGGGCCAGTGCACAAATGAAAATGCTACATGAGAAATATGAGTTTAGAAGACACTGGGAGCCTGGGGGTGTCTCTTGTGAAGAGCACACTGACCTCTGGCTGGTCCATTTTTTATTTACTTGAATACACATTTGCCCTTTAGCAATGCATACAGATATATCAAAGGTAAAGTTTGGTAAACAGTAAAAGGATTATCAGGTTAGGAATTTGCCTTGAGTCACCACTCTCAGCCTTACTAATAGCCAAGGTTCATCATGGCCTTCCACATTCTTTGGTGCACTCTCATGATAGTATTCGCAGTTGTTGGCTTTCCACATCATAGCCAGTCTTCTAAAGTTTTCCTGACTCGCAGAGAACTTTGAAAATTAACAATGACTGGCTAATAGCTTGGAAGGTAAAATTTTATGCTCTGGGACCATTCAAGTTTCTCATGTGAGAATCCTAATGAACTTCAGATTCTAAATTGCCTGGTTCTACCCACAGAAAGGAAGCCACTGTTACATTAGTGCCTCCCTCTAAGGTGAACCCCTGGGGTATCCCCTCTCTGCTCTGCCTATTCCAGCCTTGTGCTAGCAGTAGCCTGCAGAATTATAAACCATCGATTGCATATAAGAGTCTGAAAAACCAGACTGGTTGGATCTATGGGAAATGAGCAGGAACTAGAAGCAGAATAAGCCTAAATTATTTATTACCTGGCCCTCTACAGAAAAAAAGTCTTCTGATTTCTGTCCTATACCATCATCTGAGTAGTAGCTACTTCCATATTTATGTATGAAAAATTTTATCGAGCTATGTACTTTCCATTACTACATTAAACACTAAAAAAGAAAAAGGAAAGGAAGGGAGGGAATGAGGGAGGATGGAAGCTTTAAAAATACAACAGTATGTCCTAGAGCAAGTCTTTTGTAAAGGTCATGTCATGTATCGCACTGGTGGATGAGAATAGCTCCAGCCACCTCATGAGTGAGAACCATGTCTTGAGGAAGGGGGAGTAATGTCATCTCCATATGGGCTCATTTAAACAAGTCATCACAACTTTTTTGGGGGGTCACAGACACTGTTATGGTACAAACTGAGCTTAACTCCTTGCTCTCCTGCTTCTTCAATGTACAACCTTGAACAAGTAATTTTCCATTGTCAGCCTCAATTTGTTCATTTGTAAAATGGATTATTATAAGAATTAAACAGAATAAATATATGTTAAGTGCTTAGGAAAGTACCTGGGGTAAAAATCATAGTGGCTACAAATTAGAAATTATAATGAAAAATATGGGTATTCTCACAGAAAAAAATTAACTCATTCTCACTTCCAGACTTTGAAAAAAAATAACAGGGGAGTCAGGGCTGTCCTTAGTTCTTCCTGTTAAGGCATCATGAAGGCATCATAGGGGGATGGCAGGCCCTGTTGCCTCAAGAAAGCTCAGGGCTGGCTCACAGCATCCCTGTCTCGTTGCATATTACAATCAGCAGTCCTAAGGGGGCCCCTGTCAGCCTCATGGAAAACTGACATATAATTGTACTGGCTTCAACTCTAACTTACAGGTAGGTAATGGGATCCAGAGAATAATGCAGGGAAAGTATGGAATGGCACCTGCTGTGGGATGAAGCCCATTTCCACCTGGAGCTGTGCCTGAGTGTGAGAAGATGCAGACAGTAGAGCTGGCAGCAGGAATGCTGAAACTAGAGCAGCTGGGATAATGGCTCCTCAAATTCATTCACCTCCACCTCCTTCAGGGACTCTTTATCATCTGCTGGAGCACAGCTGGCCTCCCCAGAAGTACATTGTTTGTGAGACCCAGGGGCAGTCATGTGCCAGACAGCTGGAGAGGGCCAGCCTCCTCCAGACAGGTGCAGTGATGAATTCCTAGGTGTGGGCATGCAGACTTCTTTTCACTGGCTTGGGGAAAGCATAAGCAGGTGCCTGCTGGTGCCTGTGCTGCTGGGAGATGTGTGTTTGATCTTCCCTGGCACTGCAGAGAATCACGTGGGATGAGGCCACTTGCTACTCCTGCAGCCAAGCCTTGCCGCATCTGGCTGAGGGCCCTGCACCAGGTGCTGTGAGAGGGCTGGGAATCAGATAAATTGCTGCTCAACTGCAGGGTGTGGTAGTGGGGAGCAGTGTGATTCCCCTGTGAAGTACAAGATTGTCTCTTAAATTCTCACTATTTCCCCTGCAGAACATAGTGTAGATCCCTTACTGTTTTCTAATGCCTTCTTCATATTTGAGCAGCAGGAATCAGGCAACCTTATCATCTCAGAGCCTTTTTTTAAGGGAGGGATTGTCTGCCTATTCTACTGGGATTTGGGGGTTCTTGTAAAAGTCATTCACTACTGATGGATCTGCTTCCAAATCCACTCAAGTTGTTGGCAGAATTCATTTCCTTGCAGCTATAAAACAAGGCTGTTGGCTAAAGGCCACCCTCTGTTTCTAGAGATTTCTTGCCGTATGGCTCTTTCCATAGGTCATGCTGCACAACATGAAAGCTTGCTTCTTCAAAACCAGCAATGGAGAAAAAGACCAAGTCTTGTAGCAAGGCATCATGAGAGTAACATCCCATCACTTTGCCATATTCTATTGGTTAGAAGTAATTCACAGGTCCCACCACATTCACAGGGAGATGATTATACAAAGACATGAGCACTATAGTCAGGAATCATGGTGCCATCTTAAAGTCTAGTTATCACAGAAGATAAAAAGAGAAGTTCCAATTTTGGGAGCCGTGAGGATCAAGAAGAAGTAATCACATATTCAAAGTCTTGAGATCCAGAAGAAAAGGTCAATTCATGATGGTATTATGTGCAAAGCTGTTAGAGTTTGCACTGCAGTCTTCTACTAGTATATCATTTAATGTTCTTTTCTCCCCCCACATTCTGCAGTGGGACTTCATTTGACAGAGAAAAAAGCTAGGGTGTTGAGAGATTAAGCAACTTTCCACAAGGTTACCACTGACAGATGACTAAGCCAGAATTGTTCTGTAGAACTTCTAACTGTAAAGCCCATGTACTCCTGTGGTTATGGTAAAAAGGTGGTTGAAGTGACAGGACATCCCCAGGAATAATGGTGTAAATAAAGAAGTGTCTCCTCCATAAAAGCCATATAAACACAAGCCATATAAATACTGGCCCTCCCAAAAATCATAGCTCTGAAAATTAACCAAAGTCTTGCAACAATATGGAGAGTCTTTACTCAAAATAAATGTCTGAATCTTGGTAAGAACAGAGAGTTTTGTTGTGCTTCACCTTGTCCTATGCCCATCTCCCTCTCCCCAGCTTCACAGTAGTAAAAACTAACAACCATGATCAGAGTGGAAACTGGCAGCGTAGAAGTCATTGTAGGGCAATACTCCCTAGACTGCCAGGGGTACAGGGTTCCTTAGAGATGATGAAGTGTTCTGAAACTAAGTAGTGGTAGAGTTTGCATGACTTTGGTATTATACTGAATACCAGTGCATTGAGCAATTTTTAAAGGGTAAATGTTATGGTATGTAAATTATATATCACTAGTGGCCCAGTGCATGGATTTGTGCACATTGAAAGTAAATTAATTAGAAGCAATATTTTAATATTGCTATTCACCCTTTCTCTATAATAGAAGTGTCAGAGATGAAAGAAAATTAGTAAAATGTATATAAAAATAATATATAAATTGATTAATAATAAACAATAACAACATGATATAACAACAAAGATATGATATAAAAACAACAAAAACATGATGTAAAAACATTGATTAAAACAATGATTGAAAATTGATTAAACTTATTCTAATATTTCCCTGTACACCACATTAAGAGTAAAAACACTTTGAGAATGCTTGACTAATTTCCCTTGTGATGAAGTATTTACAACTTTAACTTTAATGTCACATGCTCTTTGAACTCAAAAGAAAGCAACATATAACTGACCATGTCCAAAAACAGGTTCAGGTAGGAATATTCCTACTCTGTCTAGAGTATGTCCTTGTGATTTATTAATAGTCATGGCAAATGCTGGTATCACGGGAAACTGCCTTCAAATTAATTTAAATGGGAGACCAGTGTCAGACAGGGACAAATATTGCATATGCATGAGTCAACATTTATTTTTAAATTGCCAGTGTGTGTCATATGTAATGGTCAGTCAGTTGGTCAGATGGTTGGACAGATATATGGTCAATCACATATGGTCAGTCTTTATATATATAGACCAGGACCAAGTGCATGCATTCATGCACCTGAAAGGAACTGTGGGTCGCGAGGCTGTGGTGGGCACAGGGGCGAATCTCAGCCCATACTCCATGCCCCCGCCCAGCCCCTTCCACCTTGGCCCCTGGTCCCTTGTCTGCCAGGAGCCCCACTCATGCCACCTTTGCTCCCACATGCTGATAGCACCAGCCCCACTGTACCCACTAATGGCACGGAGCGATTGGGGCCAGAGCCAGCAGTGAGTCCGAGCAGTGGATGCTGCCCCAATCACCCCTCAGGAACAGGAAGAGGTAGAGAAGCCCTCAGGGGTGATCAGGGCTGGCAGCAGGTGCAAACAAGACAAGCACCAGCAGCAGATGCAAGCACTGGATGGGACCATGGCATGGGGAAGCAGAGAATTTTCAGTAACCACCAGAGGCTCGCTCTGATGACAGTGACTGACCAGTGCTCCACCTTGGTCTGGTGCCCCTGTTCACCTGCTCCACCATCCTTCTGTGGCCAACACCTGTCATGTTCCATGCGTGCCCCCTGGTGATCGGCACACATCATAGTCACCAGTTGTTTGGTTGTTCTACCATTTGGGCTATTTGGATATTAGGGTTTTATAGAGAGAGATTTTTAAAGGCAGGTGGCCTTGCCTGGGTGGCTCAGTTGGTTGGAGCATCATTGCATACACGAAAGGGTGTGGGGTCAATTTCTGGTCAGGGAACATACCTGGCTTGCAGGTTTGATCCCCAGTGGGATCACATATGGGAGGTAATAGATTAATGTTTGTCTCTTACATCAGTGTCTCTCTCTCTCTCTCTCTCTCTCTCTCTCTCTCTCTCTCTCTCTCTCTCTCTTCCTTTCTCCCTAAAATCAACAAACATATCCTTGGGTGAGGATTAAAACAAATATATATATATATATATATATATATATATATATATATATATATATCTCACATAGCAGAAATTTCACTAATACATTACATTGGGCAAGAGGAACAAAGGGAAAAATAAATAAATGGGACTACATCAAAATAAAAAAGCTTCTGCACAGCAAAAGAAGCCATCAAAATGAAAAGGGAACCCACTGCATGGGAGAACATATTAGCCAATGGTACATCTGGATAAGGGGTTAATTTCCAAAATAAAGTACTAATACAACTCAACAAAAGGAAGGGAAATAATTCAGTTTAAAAAACGTGCAAAGGACCTGAATAGACACTTCTCCAAGAGGATATACAGTTGGCCAATAGACATATGAAAAAATGGTCAAGGTCACTAATTATTAGGGAGATGCAAATTAAAACTACAGTGAGGTATCATCTCACACCTGCCAGAATGTCTACTATCAATAAATCCACAAACAACATATACTCGTGAGGATGTGGAGAAAAGGGAGCCCTAGTACACTGCTGGTGGAAATGCAGACTGGTGTAGCCATGATGGAAACAGTGTGGAGTTTCCTCAAAAAATTAAAAATGGAACTGCCATTTCACCCAGTGATACCACTTCTAGAAATACATCCTATGAATCACAAAACACCAATTAGAAAGAATATGTGTGTGTGTGTGTGTGTGTGTGTGTATCTTATGTTATTATACAATAGGTGGGATTGGGAACAGCCCAAGTGCCCATCAGTAGATGAATGGATAAAATAAAATAAAAACTGGTACATTTACACAATGGAATACTATGCAGCTGAGAGGGACTTGGAGATGATTATGTGAAGCAAAACAATCCAGCCAGAGAAAGACAAATGTCACATAATCTCACCCATATGTCAAATCTAATGAACACAATAAACTGATGAATAAAAAAGAACCCGAGGTATGGAAACATGGAACAGACTGACAACTCTCAGAGGGAATGGGAAGAAATTAAAAATATTATATGCATATATCCATTGCCCATAAACACAGACAATAGAGTGGTGAAGAGTGAGAAACAGGTGGTATTGGTCAAGGGGCAAAAAAAAAGGGACAACTGTAATACTTTCAATAATAAAGATTTTAAAAATTAATGAAGTAATGAATGGGAAAGAAACTTAAAGTTTAAGAAATATATAATCTTACAAATCCATGTGCTTATTATTAGCATTAGGATCATTTCTGAGATTGCTAATTAATATTTACCTAAATAGACCATAAGTGTGAAAAACTCTATTCACAAATGTTTAGAGCATTTTCAATAGTATGTCTCAGTGAAACATAGGTCAGACATCTCTAATCAAGAAGATTTTTGATGCATTTTTTGGTTGAAATATAAAATCTACTCTAATAAAAGAGTAATATGCAAATTGACCCTCACTCCTTTACACCCACAAGCCAAGCCCACAAGCCTTGCCTGCCAACCAATCAGGAGCAAATATGCAAAATTAACTCAACTAAGATGGTGGCAGCCACAGAGCTGGAGATGCCCTGGGCAATAGAGGGAGCTAGGGCCCTGTGGGCCCTGAGCTCTACTCAAGGCTACAAAGTTTCAATTATAGAAGATAAACAAACCCCAGATAACTGTTTCCAGCCAGGCACCCCAGTAGGAACCCAAACCCTGGCTTTAAGCAGGGGACCAAGGCAACAAAGTTTCAATTATAGAAGTTGAATAAATCCCAGATAACTGCTTCCAGCTAGGCACCCCAGTAGGGACCCAAATCCTGAAGGGACTGTGGGCAGCCTGAAAAGGCCCTCTGCCCCTCACCCAGGCTGGCTAGGCACTCCAGTAGAAACCTGAACCTTGAAGGGGCTGTTGGCAGCCTGAAACGGCCCTCTGCCCCTCACCCAGGCTGGCTAAGCACCCCAGTAGGGACCCAAACCCTGAAGGGGCTGTTGGCAGCCTGAAACGGCCATCAGCCCCTCACCCAGGCTGGCCAAGCATGCCAGAGGGTGAACATCCCTGGAGGGGTCCCAGACTGCGAGAGAGGCCGGGCTGAGAGACTCCCCTCAAGTGCACAATTTTTGTGAACTGGGCCTCTAGTGATATAATAACTGCTTGGCAGCTTCTGATACAATATACATTCTATCTACCCTATAATCCAATAATTTCACTCTTAAAAATATTTACCCAAAAGCAATGATGGAATATGACCAGGAAGAGACTTGTACAAGAATTTTCATAGAAGCCTTAGGAAAAATGATGCCAAATTGGAAACAACTTAAATGTCCATCAACAGGATTATAAGTAAATACGTAGTTGTATATTCGTGTAGTGGCATACCATTCAGCGATTTAAAAAAATGAGTGAACTTTTACAACAATAAAATTGGATTTCACTAACATTTTATTGAGCAAAAGCCAGACCCATGATAGTATACACAGCATAGGAAAAACTAAATTAATTTACTGTGATAGAAGTCACTAGTAAAATTATCCAGGGAAGAGGACAATTAGCTAGAAAGAAGCATAAGGTGACTTTCTGGAGTGACAAAATGGTTCTTTATTTTACTTTGGCTGGTGGTAATGTGATTGTTTATTATAATCCAAATGCATCAGTTAAACACTTAAAACTAACACATTTTATTACTTATGACATATCTCAAACAAAACTATTACATGATTAAAAGTTGTTAATCTCAGATAATTCTATGTGCAAGCACACTTAATACATTGCGGATGGATCACAAGAATTCTCGCTTCATATTACACAGTATTTTACAAAGTATCATACTTTAAAAAGATATTAGCTTGTAAGAACATATAATAAATAACTTCAAAATGCAATGGGTATTTAATTTTAAAGACTGCCTTTAACATTTATGTAAAACTTTTTTGTACTCGTTCAATGTTCAATAGAAACTTATCTGGCCACTGGGTAAAGCCAGCAATAAAAGTGCTGATCACAATGTGTTGAGAAACACTGATTTCACCTAAGAACTAATTTTTCCTTAAGTTTCAGGAATATCCTATGTAAAAATTTCTTTTCACCAATATTTTTTCCATGTCTATAATAATGGACTCTCAGTAGAATCAGCCTCAACAGCCTTATGGGAGCACTGTTTTAAAGAATAAGTGGCACATTAATTTTTTTTCAATTTTACTGAGAAATAATTTACATTCATTACCGTATATTTTTCAGCCATACAACATAATAATTTGATTACATACATTGTGAAATGATTACCACAATGGGTTCAGCTACCATTCATCTCTCATAAGATACAATAAAATATAAAGGAAGTAGAAAAAATGTTCTCCTGGTGATGAGAACTCTTAGGAGCTACTCTGTTAACAACTTTTCTATACATCATATAGCGATGCTACCTAGAGTCATCATGTTGTACATTACATCCACAGTCCTTATTTATCATGTACCTGGAAGCTTCTACCTTCTGGCTACCTTTTATAATTACAAATCCAGATTTCTTCTAAGCCTTTAATTTCAATCACCTGTCTCTTCAGGCCACAGCCTGACTAAATTTTGTGCTTATGCTATTTCTCTGACATTTCTAAGACAGGGAGAGAATATAAGACAAAGACATGATTGATATTTTAGAGAGCATACTAGCATTGTCTTTTTTAGGACTATTGTCAGTGCACTTAGAATAGAATATGAGGTTTATGTTTATAAGCTTAGCAGAGAGAGCATCAAAGTGCCTCAGCTATAGCTGCTGGTTGCATTTATTTTAGGGAGAAGTTAGTGGTACACACTGTACACAGAAAAGTCCACTCTGTATCAGAAAGCCCTCAATATTCTACAAAAGACGCCTTGGTCAACAGAGGATGCAAACAACCTCTCACACCTGCCCTTGGAAGGTAATGATTGAATAAGCACTGCGGATAAAACATATCCCAGAGAGCATGGGCACTGTACACCAAGAGAATGTACAACCAACCCTGCAGCTCAAAGTGACAACTTTGACCAAAAACACTGAATGACTGGAATACAGAACCCCTAAATTTAAGGAAGAAGATGCAATACTCCCACGAAATGTGAGGCACCACTGATGCTCACCCCAGAAGCAACCAACCAGATACTTTCACTCTGGGTTTTCCCCAATGTAAAAAAACAAAACAAAACAAAACAAAACAAAAAAACACAAACAAAACAAAACAAAAAAAATTCAAAAAAAAAATAACAGGATTCAAGTATAAGCCCTTGGTATTGCAATGCAGCAACTTCTGAGTGATGTCTATGAAGTCAACTCATTATGCTTTCCAGTAAAAGTATGAATAACTGTAATTTATGGCATACTTAATTTACAGTGACAGGCATTGTTTTAAGAGCTTTAAATATGATAAGTAATTTATTTCCTCAAAGTAACTCGGTGAGTTTAGAACAATTATTATCGATGTTCTGTAGCTGAGGAAATTGAGGCCCACCTGGAATGTAGTGACTCCTAAGGCCAGGCAGCTTGTAAGCATTCCTGCTGGGTTTTAAATGTGTTGGTCTCACAGCTTTGGCTGCAATTTGAAATCAGCCAAAAACTTAAAAATAAATTCTTCTGCTCAGGACCCACACCAAGATTCTGATTTAACTGGCTCAGGTGCAGCTGTAGCACCTCGATTTTTAAAATCTCTCCAGGTAATTTTAATGAGCTAGGAGGGTTGAGAACCACAGTTCTGGACCCCTCATAGTTCATGCCTCTGATCTACTGCCCTTTCTAAACTATTGACTCAAATTCTCCTAAAGCAGGGTTTTTTAACCCAGGATTTATGCACACTCAGGCTACAAACATATTTAAAATTTGCTGTATGGATGTATAATTTTCTTAGTAAGATCATTTCATCAGACCTTCTATAATAACCTTGACTCAAAAAAAATAAGGTTAAGAACTCTTCCAAAGGGTAATAAAAATCACAACATATTATAGCAAATGCTTCTTGAATATTTAATATGTTGGTTGTTTTTTTAAAAAAAATTGTTATTGAGTTGTTTTCAGGAGAAAATCACAGTAGAAACACAAAGATGTCCTTTTCCCTGAGGAGG
This sequence comes from Murina feae, assembly GCA_004026665.1. Classification (NCBI taxonomy): domain Eukaryota; kingdom Metazoa; phylum Chordata; class Mammalia; order Chiroptera; family Vespertilionidae; genus Murina; species Murina feae. The sequence continues at coordinate 50,928 of PVJC01002212.1, read as the reverse complement.
AGGAACCCCTAGAAACAGCCAGGGTAGCTCTGTGGTCTGGAAAGGGGCTAAGTGAGAGTATAATGTGCCTGAGGGAGGAGAAGCTGCCATTCTCCTGAGAACAGAGTCAAGTAGGTCCATGGTAGGCTGACAAGCAGTGGGCCAGCTGACTTCCTACAGGTGCTGAGTATATTTGGGACTGATAAGGTTAGCATTTTAAAATCAAGAAACAGTATGCTTGGCACAGCTGGCCCTACCCTCCCCATCCCCGGCCCACCCCAGGATACCTTGAAGCTTGGGCCAGTGTTGTCCACCAGGCTGAGAAATTCTAAAAAGGGAAATGGTGCTAACCTGGTGTAACTGAATATTATCAAAAGATACTGGCAAACATAACACAAAGACTGTGAGTCACTTCAGGTCCTTTGAGGATCCGTAAACAAACAAAATAGTTTTCCTTGGTGGCGCATCCAGCTGCCAACTGCCACCTTTTTGGCTGCCAGTCAATCAGCCTCCTACCCAGGAAAAGAGAAAGAAGAAGGACACTGAGGTTTCCTGCGGATGTTCTGATTTGTAAGAGTGTGAGGATCAAGAGCTTGCTCTCCAGAGTAAGATAACTCTAAAATCAGATTGCCATTGACAAGTGAAGTCACTTTGAAAAAAATTCTTTGATTCTCTGAGCTCTCATCTGGGAAACAGGGATAATGATGTTATTTACCTCCCAAGCTTGTTAGGAACACTAATGAGTAGGCCTGTAGGGTTGCCGATGTCCAGCACACAGCAAGCCCCCAGCGAATACTAGCTATTATTCCCTTCCCCTCTTGTGGCAGAGAGCCACAGCATTTGCATCTCTTCCACTAAAAGGTGGAGTCTGTTTCCTCACAACCTGACTCTGGGCTGGCCTTCTAAGTTGCTTTGTCTTCATGCAATTTCTGAGTTTAAGCCTCAGTGGTTACTCAGTGTCTGCTCTTTCCCTTTTGGGCTGCTGCTACCATGTGAAGAAGCCTGAGCTGACCTGTATAAGACTGGTGGCCCACCTGCCAGACATAGGAGGGAGGTCATCTTAGACTGTGGCCAAAGAGTGACCACAGGCAACGAAGAATCACCTGGATGTGTCTAAGCCAGATGGGTGACCCAGAGAATCATAAACAAATACAATTATTGTTGTTTTAGGCCACTCAATTTTGGGATCTGTTTGTTATGCAGCAATAACTAACTGATTCACCTTCCTCTTTCCTTGTTCAATACCAATGAGTTTCCAAATGATTCAAATTCATTAGAAAGACTTGAGAGATAAGGGTTAGAAGACAAACCAGAACTTTCTGGTTTATCTGGGGATTATGGGAGAAACCAGAATTTTCTTATAGGAGAAACTCCAATGCTTCCTGGCAGTTGCAGTTGGCTGCTTCCACTGGAGCAATGGATGGATGTGTTTGCTCGGTTGTCTTAAGAAAGCTCAGTAGCATCCATAAATATCTCTGCAATTGCTCATTATGCCAACTGAAAAACAAAAAAAAATGCAGAATTGGATAGGAAATGATCAATTTAATAGCACTGTACAAACATTATGTATAGATAACAGCAGCTTAAAGAGCAAAAAGCTGAAGTATCTCTTAGCACCACAGAAAATGTGCTCTGTGCAATTTATATGTTGACCAGTTTTTAAAAATCAAGCCCAGTTAAACCTATATCACTCCGTTGCAGATAGGAATAGTATTAATGGTCTCATTGATCAAGGATTTTGCATCAGACACTACCAAAATGCTTTACAGGTGATAAGTCCTTACAACTGATCATTAGATGGAGATACCATTTTGTCCATTTTATAGATTAGAAAACTAAAATATGCCTCATTTAACTTCCCAAGATTTCACAACTAATCACTGGATTAAGTAAATACAAACTATCAGATTATTTCATTACTTCTAAATGCTCTTCATCACTTCTAAATACTTTGACCTGAAGGTCCAGAATAAAGTCTTTTAGGTTATTGGGTAATAAACACACAGATGTTTAGACTATATTTTCCATGTACTAGTACATACCACCCCAACCAGGAATTGAACCCACAATCTAGGTATGTGCCTTGCCTGGAATAGAACCCGCATTTTTTTTTTTTTTTTTTTTTTTTTTTGGTGGAGGGGATGACTCTCCAACCAACTGTGCTACCCAGCCAAGGCGCTAACAATTCTTAATTAACCTGTTCGTTTTTTGAACTCCTTGTCTGGCTGGCACGGCTCAGTGGTTGAGAGTTGACCTATGAGCCAGGAGGTAAGCATTTGATTCCCGCTTAGGGCACTTCCCAGGTTGTGGATGCAATCTCCATGAGGGGTCATACAGGAGACAGCTAATCAATGATTCTTTCTCATCACTGATGTTTTTATCTCTCTCTCCCTCTCCCTTTCTCTCAGAAATATATATATTTAACTTCTCATAACTTCCTAGTTCACAGTCACTATATAGATTGGTTTTCCATTGGTAGAGAATCTACTCTTGGTATAAGTTTTGCTCTTGAAGGCGAAGGGAAGATGTGGCAGAAATCATGGCTATTCTTGTAGACATACTGTCTCCTGGGAGATGCACATTTTCTTATTAATAACTATGGACTTATCAGGCAATGTCCTACACAAGACTGTAAAGGATCCACCTTTATACATCTCGGCCTGCAGCTGTATGCAATGTGTGCCTTATTTGAAGAACAAAATTTTCAAATTCTGTTAAGAAAGCTGAAATTCATGATCCCCAGAATTAGTGGTCATTCTATAGACTATATCCAGAAAATTCTATCTGTATCTAGTTCTAATTAGATCTCCTGGTATAAATCCTCCACCTCTAGGAATATTTTGCTCCAGACCAAATACAAGTTCTGCATTTAGCCATCCTCATCCTTCAGGCCCAACAATAAAACCTCACAATTGTATAAGCATCAATACATAGTTGAGCAAGACTTCGTAAACCCCATATATCTTAATTCATCATGGTAGACACCTGAGCTCTAGTTAAGGAACACTAAAGTTCTAGTCAAGACCTATTGCCCTATAATCATTATCTGGGTGCCAGACTCCCCATTCAGTGCCCTAACACATCTAATTCCTGAGATTTAGGATGGTGCCTGGAATTTTATGGTTACTTGTGAAATCATAACCATCTGTCATCCTATCACATAGGGTCCAAAACAGAGTAGACACTCCATTAATATTTATCAAATTAAATACTATTGAATGACCACACCACTGACCCCTTCACAATTCAAAATGATGATGCAATCATCAAGGTCCTGAACACAGGCACTGAAATAGCCTAGATACTTTATAGAAGCAACTGCCCCAACCTATAGTCTAATAAGGCTCAGTCTTCCCCATATTCTAAGCTGAAATTATTTCAGACTGTGCGCCCTTAATTCAGGCTGCAATATCACTAAAACATATTTTTTCTTTTTCAAAGTCTGATACCAACTCCACCTCACACTCTTCAAAGAGAAACCAAGAGAATAAATCACACCTTAAAATGTCCCTTCATATACCACTCACCACAGAATATTCATGCCTTCCCCTAAGAAACATCCACTTACTGGTTTGCTCTTAGTTTTCCCAGTACAGATCAATTGTCTTGTAGAGATTTTTTCTAGTCTATGTGGCTCCATTTTTTCTGTGTATAAGAGGATATTCAGAGATGTTAAGTGCATTTCCTAAGACCACCCTGCTGATCTGCAGAAGCATCAGATCTAAAAACAAGGTCTTTTGACTCCTGGTCCAAAGATCCTTTGCCATCATCATAATTTGACAAATTATCACCTGGAAAGGGATTGAAATTTAAGATATGTAATGGAGGAAAAAGCCACATAAAAGTGGTTTTAGTTGTCATTTTTCTCTTTATCCTAGAGGAACATTATTCTAAACTGTTAGTTTTCCTAGGTGTGGCAAGAAAATGAACCATCTCGTAATTGCCCCTCTTGTTTAAAGGAGAAAATGATCTGAGCTCAGGTATCCAGCTTGAGAGCAGGAGAATAAACAACTCCAATATAGAAGTGATCCATTTGATAAAAGATTTGCACCATGGAGATTCTTTTAGCAAATAAAAAGACCTAACATGTGCCAGCTTTGTTATAAATATTACACACATCTGTACTCATTTTACCCTCAAAGTAACTAATGGTGCTATCATAATCTCAGTCTTATATATGAGGAAACTGAGGCATAGTATATATTGTTTAACTGACTTAATAAAAGTCATGCAGAAAATTGGTTACTGGTAAAATTTGGATTCCATCTCAGGCTGTCTGGTGCCTTGAGCTGATACTGCTTCATCATGTCACAGGCAATATTAAGGTCAAGACAGATGAAGTGTTAGGGACAAGATATATCGTTTCCCCTGGATGCATTTTGTTCTGACAACACTGGCCAATATTTGATTTCCAAAATCTCATAGTCCTAAGACATGAATCATGGTGGCTTCCATCTGACAGAACAGATTGCACTATCTTCCAGAAATACAGTCTGTAACAGGTTTTCTGAAGAACAGGACAGAAAGCACAGATGCCCCCATCCTCTTCCTGCTGCCCACTTGGGATAAATTCAGCTGGTGCCATCTTGATCCATGGACTTTTCCAGCTTGAACTAGGATTGGGTGCCCACTCTTAAAATCAATCCTACATGCTAGCAGGCACACAGGGCCTTCCATTTCCTGTCCCTTTTAAGCTTCAAGATAAAGGCAGGGTTAGTTCTTTCAATGGTTACTAAATATATTGGTGACAACCTAGGAGAAAAATAGCATTTTCCTGAAGGTCAATCCTATAGAATAAGTTGAGAATTATCTTGAGAAATCCGCGCTTAAACATGGTATGGCAGGTTGAAAAAATGACCACAATTTTGCAGTTCCTACAATCTTGGTTGTCCATGTGACATGTTTTAGAACAATGGAACATTAGCAAATGTGACAAAATTGATGATTAAAGAGTGTAAATTGAGGTTTAACTTCTGTGGTTGTGCTTGATACCTTGAGACCACCATGTAAATGAGTCCTAGCTAGACTGATGAAGAACCACATGAAGGAACAACTAGCAATCCCAGCCAATAGCCACCAAACCGTCAGATGTGTGAATAATGCCATTTTAGATTAACCAGATGTTAGAGGATCCATCAGCTGACCACAGATACATGATGAAGCCCAGACCAGCTGATCCAGTCCAGAAGAACCTCCTATCCAATCCAAAAATGCTTAAGTAAAATATTTAGTATTTTCAACCATTAAAGTTTGGGATGGTTTGTTACACAGCAAAAACTGATACACATGGAAAACCAAGGTAAGCTAGCTTGAAAAACAAATTAGCAGAGTTCAAATCAACCCACTTAAAAGATAAACAAGAAATGTTTCTCTGGATCTGGATCTAGTTAAAGTTCCAAAGCAGAATGATGAAGTGATAGGCATTTTTGTAAAACAGAGCTTTTGTTAAAAGAACCAATGGTTTCTTTATTTTTTGGAGATGGGGGTGGGGGTTAATCTTTACTGCATGATATTTTTTCCATAGATTTTCAGAGAGAGTGAAAGGGAGGAAGGAGGGGATATATATATATTGAGTGGCCAGATTATTATGACCATTTATTATGACCGCCTGAGGTTTGCAGGCAAATTAGCTATAATTTCTCGATGAAGTTGCTAGAGTGCCAGACAATTATAAAAAGGGAAGCAGGTTGTTTACCACAATAGTAGAAGTGATTTTTTTTGAAGATATGGGTAAACAATGCAATTTAACAGCCTTTAAACATGGGATATATTTGAACATGAGTGGCCAGATTATGACCACCTGATGTTTGTAGGCAAATTAGCCATACACTGCATTGTATGGGATGTAGAAGTCAAAGGCCTGTTCCAACACCTTTGCTGTCTGCAGTTACCAAGATAAAATGTCTCCAATTCGCACAGGAACACAAGCATTGGACAGTCGAGCATTGGAAAAAAGTCATGTGGTCCAATGAATCATGTTTCCAGTTGCATCATGCAGATGGCAGAGTGAGAATTTAGTGGAAACAGGAGGAAAGCATGCACCCCACATGCATGAGTACAACCCTTCAAGCTGGTGGGGGCAGTGTTATGGTTTGGGGCATGTTTTCCTGGCATGATTTGGGCCTTTTAATTTGTGTGGAGCAATGTCTGAATAGCACAACATACCTAAGTATCATTGCTGATCAAGTTCATCCTATCATGTTGATGGCATATCCCAGTAGAGATGGCTTCTTCCAAGACAATGCACCATGCCACGGTGTTCGTATTGTGCAGGAGTGCTTTCAAGAATATGAGGGAGACTTCACCTTGCTTAGGTGGCTCCCACACTCAGCAGATCTCAATCCAGTTGAGCATTTGTGGGACGAAGTTAAAAGAGCCATCAGGCAGCTGGTTCCATAACCATCAAATATCACAGAAATGGACAGTGCTATTCATCAGATTCCTCGCATCACCTTTCAACATCTCGTGGAGTCAGTGCCAAGAAGAATCGCCACAGTATTAAAGGCAAAAGGTGGCCCAATGAAGTACTGATGGGGTGGTCATAATAATCTGGCCACTCACATTCAAAAATATCCCATGTTCAAAGGCTGTTAAGTCCCATTGTTTACCCATATCTTCAGAAAAAAAATCACTTCTATTTTCATGGTAAACCACTTACTTCCCTATTTATAATGGTCTGGCCCTCTAGGAACTTCAGTGCGAAATTGTAGCTAATTTGCCTACAAACGTCAGGTGGTCATAATAATCTGGCCACTCAGGGTGTGTGTGTGTATGTGTGTGTATTGATATGAGAGAGACACATTGATAGGTTACCTCTTGCATGTGCCCCTACTGGGACTAGGATGGAACCTGCAACAGAGGTACATGCCTTTGATTGGGAATTGAACCTGAGACTCTTCGGTCCTTGGGCCAAAGCTATAATCACTGAGCAAACTGGCCAAAACCCAATGGTTTCTTTTGGAATAAAAAGAGCAAGGTTCTATATCCATCTTGTAAACTTTCAGAAGATCACCCAAGATTATATATATATATATATATATATATATATATATATATATATATATATATGCATTTCAGAAAGGAAAGGAGAAGGAAAGATATAAGCATCAATAGTGAGAGAGAATCACTGATCAGTTGCCTCCTGCATGCTCCCATCAGGGATAGAGCTGCAACCTGGGTATGTGCCCTGACCTGGAATCAAACAGTGACCTTCTGGTTCATAAGTCAAAGCACAACCACTGACCCTCACTGGCCAGGCTCACCCAAGATATTCTAAACAACACTATATAGCATATGTGACTCATTGGGCCTTTCCATATGAAGTATAATAAAAACATTTCTGCTTAACATTGAAGTCTTTCATATTTTAATTAGTTGTTGTTACCAAAGGATTGCTCCCTCATTCACATAATCATTCCACAAGTACACATCAATGCATATTGTGTGTTAAAGCAACGTGCTTGGTGCTAGTGCAAAACCAGTCATGGCTCTGACCCTAATGGAGCTTAGTCATCAGAGAGGTTGTGAAAGTCTTCCCTTTGGAAATGATGGTTGAGTTGATATTGCAAGGATGCATACGTTAAGCACAAGAAAAGTAAACATTTATCTGGGCAGAGAGATCAACGTATATAAAAGCCCTACATTGGGAGAGAGAAAGTGAGCAAAAACGAGTCACTGAAAGACTCAGATGCCTGTGTCAGTGAGTGATGAAGGCCACAACTCAAGAAAAATTTAAAATAATGTTTACCTTCAACCTAGGCAAGGAGGCCCAGATTTTAGAAGGACCCACATTTAGAAGGCTGATTAGTTCAACCTCCTTCTTCTCCATGGGGCAAGGAGCTTCTGGAGCTAAAGAATGTTGCTCCCTCCATCCCCTAGAGTCCATGCTCCCCTATCCCTAGAGCACTTTTCATAAAGAAGATGCACAGAATTCCTCCTCAGTGACCTCTTTGCTGGGTCCATACTTCAGAGGAGGACAATATTGTTGGCAAAGTAACTCTAGGCCTGAAAAGTGACCTGGACAGTTGTTGGTGAGGCTAAGGGCAGATGGTGGTTGTGTGTTGTCCATTCATGCTCAAGACTTCTTCAGTATGCTATGGTATGAAACTACAAAGGAAACCTAGATTTCTAGATAATTATTAAGGTACTAGAGGCCCAGTGCACAAAACTTGTACACAAGATGGGGAGTCCCTCTCAGCCCAGCCTGCACCCTCCCCAATCCCAGACTCCTTGTGGAATACCAACTGGGCAGTCAGACAACCCACTCACAATCCTGGACTGCTGGCTTCTAATTGCTTACCTGCCTGGCTGCCTGGTTGCCCCTAACTGCCCCCCTCCCCACTGGCCTGATCACTGCCTCTGCATGCTGGGCTGGTTGTCCCAAACTGCACCCCCTGCCAGCTTGGTAGCCTCTTACTGCCCCCCCACCAGCCTGGTTGCCCCCAACTGCCCCCTCTGCCAGCCTGGTCACCCCTCACAACCCCCTACCAGTCTGGTCACCCCATTCAGCCTGATGTTCAGTCATTTGGTCATCCCTCACTAACCCCCCTGCCAGCCTGGTCATAGGTAGCCATCTTATGAGGGTGTGAGGGTTAATTTGCATGTTACCTCTTTATTATATAGGATAATTGTCAAGATAGAAATATAGGCAATATTTTTTAAAATCTTTATTGTTCAGATTATTACAGTTGTTCCTCTTTTTTCCCCCATAGCTCCCCTCCTCCCAGTTCCCACCCCACCCTCTGTCCTTACCCCCTCCCCCTGCTGTTCTCATCCATAGGTGTACGATTATTGTCCAGTCTTTTCCCGCACCCCCAACACCCTTTTCCCCCCGAAAATTGTCAGTCCAATCCCTTTCTATGCCTCTGATTCTATTCTATTCACCAGTTTATTCTGTTCATCAGATTTTTTACTCACTTGATTTTTAGATTCACTTGTTGATAGATATGTATTTGTTGTTCATAATTTTTATCTTTACTTTTTCTTCTTTCTCTTCTCAAAGGATACCTTTCAGCATTTCATATAATACTGGTTGGGTGGTGATGAACTCCTTTAGTATTTTTTGTGTTGTTTTTTTTTTTTTTTTTTTTTTTTTTTTTTTTTTTTTTTTTTTTTTTTGTCTGTGAAGATCTTTATCTGACCCTCAATTCTGAATTAGCTTTGCTGGGTAAAGTAATCTTGGTTGTAGGTTCTTGCTTAGGCAATATTTTTTTAACAGCCAGCTTGACTTACTAGTTTAAAGTATGTAGGCATTGGGCTATGGGCCTCCATTTCTTCTCTTGCCCAGGGATCCAAATGTTAAGCAGGTTGCTAATTAGTATGTAGTGGCCAAAGAACACAAAACCTTGCAGGCCAGGTCATCTTACACTTTAACTTACCTGTGAATTACCTGGGAATCTTGCAAAATGTGCAGGCACTGGTTCTGCATTTGTAATAAGCTCCCAGAAGATGCATATGTTGCTGGTATAAGGACCACACTTTAAGTAGCAAGGTTGTAGAATATGTTAAAAAGTTTTACTTTTATAAAAACAAATAGCCACTAGATGTTCTTAAGGGATTTTGAGCAGCAGAGTCTTATTCTGGAAAGAGGACTAAAGCTGGGATGTGAAGAACAGATTATAGGGCAGAGGAATGTATTGACTACATTGGACAGGAGAGGAGGTAAGTGCTTTTAGAAATATTTGGAAGGTACCATCTAAAAGACTTGCTCGATTGGATGATGGAGAAAGAAATACGCATTACCTCAGAAAAGATAAAGTTCAAAAAACTCAATGAATGAATGAATTTCCCTTGCTGTCATTCTCTCAACAAAGGTTTCAGAATAGTAGGACTTAGGATAGTTTTGTTGAATGTGATTTCAGAGAACTGAGAGGCATTTTTCTGTCCCCTTGCAGACAGTTGGAAGCCATTTTCAGCCAAATTACCTTTAACCTTCTTCTTTCCCCCAGACAGCAAAAATAATAGAAGTGATAGCAGTCCTCATTGTAAGCATAACCAACTTCATTCATCTGCATTCCTTCTGCATTTAATAAGGCCATATGAACAGGTTCTTCTTTTCTTTTTTTATTTTTTAAAATATATTTTATTGATTTTTTTACAGAGAGGAAGGAAGAGGGATAGAGAGTTAGAAACATCAATGAGAGAGAAACATTGACCAGCTGCCTCCTGCACACCTCCTACTGGGGATGTGCCTGCATCCAAGGTACATGCCCTTGACCGGAATCGAACCTGGGACTCCCGATTCTGCAGGCCAATGCTCTATCCACTGAGCCAAACCGGTTCTGGCTGAACAGGTTCTTCTTTTAATTAAGTGGTTATAACTGGCACATCTCTTCTCTAAGGAATGTCTCCAGTGCCCAAGTGATTAAACACATAATTTGTACCCTTTGTTTAATCCACAAGCGGGACCTCTGAGAGTCCAAGTATCCCATAGGAAGATGTTTTTTCCCTGGGGGCTGTCCTCTCAAGAGAGACTTGCTTGCATCCAGGTTGGGCTCTTGGGAATGTTTTCTGATTTTAGAGAAATCTCCAGTGTCTTTGGGACGTGGGACTAAAATTCAAGATTGTGCTGGGTTAATAGCTCCGCTGTGCCAGCAGCAAAAGTCTGCTGCCCCAGGGGAGCCAGTGCCAGGGGAGAGATATAGTTACCTGTAGCAGCATAAGGCATAAAGGGACATAACCCCTACAAAGGTTTGCTGGCTGCTAATCCCACTCTCATCATCCCCTGCTCCACTGTTCTGCCGTGACACACAAAAGGGATGAGGCAATACTGAGGATGAGCTTCCAGGTTAGTTCAAGGAAGGAGTCTTAGCTTTTCGTAAATACCCAAGGAAAAAAAAATTCAATTCAATTCAATACGCAGCCTTCTCAGCCTCATGTATCACTTACATTCATTCCCTGACTCTAATGGTCCCGAAGATGGCTGGCTTGATTTGCATACATTTCAAGAGCATCTTTATCTTTTTTTATCTTTTTTTTTATTGTTCTCGCCCTGTCCTGCTTGCTGTTTTAGAACTCTGTATCAAATATTTATGTGTGTTTACTTCCTGGCTTTAACCCACTTCATCATTCTCTTCCATAGAGCTCCTCACTTCATGAAGACTGCCGCCTTCCCACAACCTCATGCACACACCCTGCCTTCTCTCTTCGCAGTCAACATCTGAAGCTGCCAGAGTTGAGTTTTTTTTATGAGAGTCCTTGTTTCTCCCTCACCCTATAATATCCTCAGAGAAAATATTTGCTTTTTTTTTCCCCTCAGACAAATCAACCCTTTCTGGGCTGGAATTGTAGCAAGAAAAATCGCCTACCTAGAATATGAATTTTCTTCATTATTCAGAAAGTATGATATTCCTCCATACAGCCATCTGATCTTTAAAGAGTTTGTCACTGCCTCAGCATGCTCCTCATGACTCACAGTCCCCTGAGATTAGCTATGATCACTCACAGCTCCCAGGAAGTCTTTTTCAACTTGAACTAATTCTCCTCAAAGCTAGTTTGCTTAATGATTAGTCGTCTAATGATCAACTTATCTAGTATTTAATCTTTTTCTGAATCTTTTTCAGCATCTTTTTTTTAAATCTATTTGGCTTTTTTTCTCGGTTTTTTTGTTTGTTTGTTTGTTTTGTTTTGTTTTGTTTTCAAAACTATGCTGAGAAATTTTTCCATTTCTTTTTAGAAACGGGGTGGGGCAGGGAGAGACACTGAGACAGAAATATCGAGATGAGAAAGACACATGTCTCGGTTGCCTCCTGCATGTGCCCAGACCAAAGCCTGGAATGGAGCCTCGACCTAGGAACACGCCCTTGACCAGAATTGACCTGGGACCCTTCAGTCCACTGGCCTGTACTCTATCCACTGAGCAAAAGCAGCCAGGGCTATTGGGCTGTTTAACCATTTTAAACAAATTTGCCTGTGGACACTTCTGAACTGTTCTTACATTTTAAACACCAAGCTTGCACCATTCTGTAAATGCCCCTTTTGGTGTCTTTGCTATTTTGTGTGTAATTCAACACTTTAAGGTTATTTTAGCCAACTGCCTAAAGATCTTTTTTATATATAGTTGATAATGCATATTTAAGATTTAAAAAAAAAAAAACTTTGTATTCTAGATGATCTCAAAGTACAGTGATAGTTTATGGAACTTATTACACTGCGGGGGAGGGGGGTGGCAGGGTGACTGCACCGCTGTGCGTGCTCGCTCCCTTATATCAGCCCTGCTCACTGGTTCCCCCCACCCTCCAGGCAGTCCCTGCAGTCGTAGGCACCCCAATCTTCTCTCCCCCGCAGGAAATTTATTGTCTCTTCTAGAAAGACATTGACCCTGTAATCAGCATCACCCCAAATTCTTTCTGGGAAACTTTACCATATACCTGTTATGAGGAGCCTAGCACAACAGGTAGACAGGATCCCCATGCCCAATATAGTAAAACATCCCATACAGCATGGATTTGACACCTACCTCAATAACTTAGCAGCACATAGCTTTCAGGAAGTAACTAACCTTTATGAACCTCTAGTCTAGAGGTTCCTTCATCATCAAATGAGAAGAATCATAATCACCTTCATAAGGTCCTTATGAGAATTCTTAAAAATGTATGTAACATGCAGGATACACATAGGATAAACCAGGGCCTGTTATGGAGCCTCAACCTAGGTACGTAGGTGCCCTTGCCCAGAATCGAACCTGGGACCCTTCGGCCCACTGACCTACACTCTATCCACACTCTATCCACTCTATCTTCCCTCAAAGAGGAAGGAAGGGGAGCATGAGGAGCCGGTGTCATTATTATTCTAAAGAAAAGAACAGCATCCTTACCTAAGAATTAGGGGAAAGTGCCCATACCACCTGATCCTGACCTTATTTTTAAAAAGTCATTATTTGACATCTTTTCTGAAAATAGCCTGAAAACAACTATAAAAGCAGTCTGTAAAACTTTGAATTAAAATTGTGGGGGGAAAAATCAACCTTTAACCCTGTGCATTATATTAATAACCTCTTTGTTCCAGAGCCCATGCCCTTGGAAATATTTTGGCAGAAGTCCTCTTCAGGAAACCTTCTGAATTATTGAGTCCAGCTTATGAGCACTTGCTCTTTCCTGATTCCTTCAACCAACCTCCTGCCCAACACACACACACACACACACACACACACACACACCTACCTCTATCATATTTCCATCTGCATCTGCCTCAGGCAACCCCTCTTTATTAAAAGTTACAGGTGATAAAAGAAGATATGAAAGGCCAGAAGCAATTTCATGAGGCTTTTGCCTAAATGAAATGGAACTTGAAAATAAAAACAGAGAATATTGATGACAAAACATTTGAATCTCCTACTCTGTTTTCAGGGAGCTCACAGTGCGAAGAGAAAATCTATTAGGGATGGAGAAGATTTCATTCTGAGCTGCTTTTAGATACACCAATGCCATCTGGCCCCTTAGAAAGCTTTAGAAATAGAATATCTGAAGCATGAATCTCCTTCTCCCTCTGAGCCACCCCTAAAGCTGATCTTTCTCATTTTCTTCTGAACCGAGGACTCTCACATCCATTAAGCTTATTCCTATTCCTTGCTTTCAAGTACAGCTTCTTACCAAATAAAATTATCGCCTGTCATTGAATATGACCAACGACTGCTAAGTTTATCTCAACACCCAGTCCAATTTCCATAAAATCACATTCTGCTTTTCCAAGCCAGAAGCTTCCAGGAATGCTGAGAGGTACAGCGCTGCAGGCAAGACACCCACTGGGAGTAGAAATGTGTCAGTCCTTCATGTAAGGCACAGGCACCTGCTGCCTGTCAGTTCACAAGCGATGGCAGCAGGTGGAGAGAAAAGCATCCTGAACAGGGACCGAGGCCTGTGCTCTCCGATGAGCCTTTCACTAATTAGCCATTTGCCTTGCATAAGTCACTCCCACCTGTTTCCTCCTCCCCAAAGCCAAAGCCTGTGCATGAGGATCCAAAGGTCTCTTCCAGCTTCATAGTATTCCTTGGTTTGTGTGACCACCAGAGCCAAATAGGTCGCAGAAGGTCAGCTCTCCACACACACACACACACACACACACACACATTACCTGAAGCCCCAATATTTTCTTGGTTCTTTGAAATTAATGCAAATGTTTTTAACTTTCCAAAGTTCTTCTTCTTTCTATCTGATTAATTTTTCTTTATTAAGAAAGCAGCATATGCTTGATGTATAAATATTTACACATACAGAAGAAATGAGAAAATAAGCAGAAGAAATGAGAAATCACTCATAAAGCTGGATTTTTTTTCAGTTATGATGTATATGTAGATGTTCTATATACTATCAGTAGCATTTTTCAACTTAAGAATACATTGACTCATGTATTCTTATCTTTTTCTATTATTTGAAATCTTAGTTTTAGTGGCCACAATTGCTGTATCCTAAGATTGTGCCATGACTCAATTTACCAATATAGATTTTTTCTTTTGTTTTTGTTTACGTCATCCCAACTTCTCTTTATTGGGTAATACACCTAGTTGCACTAAAGGTTATTAACACATGAATTAGGTGCTTGTTACTCACTTGTGGAAGTTGTTTAAGTGGCTGCAAATTCTTTGAAAATCTTCCAGCTGAGAGGTATAGAATGTTATTCCACTCTTAAATCTGGGCTAAATTTATGACTTTACTTCTAACTAAGAGAACAGGCAGAAATGATGTTGTGTGACTACTAAGGCTAGATCACAAGAGGGCGTGCAGCTCCCACTTGAAGGTCTCAAAATACATACTTCTACACTGATTGCTCTCAACATCCATTTTCTTGGAGCATATCCTCCTTGCCATGCGGAAGCCCCACGCCACCTGGAGAGGCCACATGTAGGTGTTCAGCCCGAGCATCAGACAAGTGAATAGGGAAACCAACATGGAGACTGACTCTCCAGCCCCAAATGTCCAACCCCCAGCAGATTAAGTCCTCATCAGCCAGTCCAGTCTTCTTCCCGGCTGAGTGCTCTGTTATGATGGAATAGGGAAGAGTTCTCCACTTTGCCATATTTGAATTCCTGGCCCACAGAATCTCTGAGCAAGTAAGAGCTGTTGATTTACACACCAAGTTCAGAGGGTTTCAGCCAGCAATGGTACCGAAAGTCCCATAGACTGAAATCCTTATGATTAGGAGGCGTGATGGAAAGCACATTCTAAAGAACAGAGTCAGAGCAGAAAGGGGGCTAAATGATGATCTTAATCTGCAAGGGCACCAAAAAGATGCAACTTTGAGAGTAGCAAACCTTAGACAATTCTGTTCATCTCCTATGAACATTCAGCAGCGGCATCATGTTTTATGCTTGAAACAGCTAATCATTGATGCTTAAATTACAACTAAAGTTCTTAGAAAAGAGAAGCAAGCATACAAAGAAAAAAATCACAATGAGTTAAGAAACAAAAATAATTTTAGTATGTCTATCTGGGGATGAGGGTTGTGACTTAGTCTAAAAGGGACAATATTGAAAAATTGTTTTATATACCCCCCTCAAAATAGAGAGAAAAGTGGTTTAGAGCAAAAGTTTGGAGTCGAATTCATCTGAGTTCAAGTGGCAACCCTGTTATCTCTCTATCAATTCCCTCATCTCTAAAAGTGGATGAAGACTCCGCTCACAAGGTTACTGTGTGGATTTACAGCCATAATGGATGTCATGTGCTTGGCACAGTGCCTGGCAGAGTGGTGCTGGGTCCACTCTCACTGTTATTATTCGTGTTCCTGTTATTGCTGCTATTATTGTTAGAGTCATCTAGCCAAACAGCTGCTGCATATCTGACCCAAAGGACCATTTTATGATTCTGGTCACGGTGGTAAGGAAGAGAGTTTATGGAGTAAAGGGAAGGAAATAATGAGATGGTTGGATGGAAAAAGGAAAAGGAATGATGTTCAGTCCATGTGGAATACTAGGGTAGAGTCTTAAGGATTTACATTTAAGTCAGGAGGCCAGAGAACCTGAGTATAGTCCCTTTCTTTACTGCACTGCTGAGGTTTAAAATTCACTCACTCAACCACCCATTCAGCAAGCAGATATGTAAGTATCATTATATGCTGGGATCCCTGGTAGGCAATTACAAAATGCCCTGGAAGGAAAAAATGTAAGAAAAACTATGAAAGTTCAAATACTATCTGATACTTTACACAACCCTTTACAAATTCATCATCTCTATGAGTCTTGTAAGCAGTCCTAAAAATATTTTATCATTATATTTATTTTACAGATGAGAAAACTAAGATGAAGAGTCTAAGAATAGTATCTACTGTTACAGGGCTAGTAAATGACAGAGCTGGGCTTCAGACTCTATGTCCTTGATCTGTGCTGAGTTGGCAGGTGTCTCATGTCACTAGAACTCCAGCCGCTGCCTGACTTTGTTCCACTGAGGTAAAGACACTAAGCCCTCACCAATGGCTCCATGCTTTGAAGCCTTGCAGTCAGTCTGGGCCATGTGACCAGAATTTGGAGCTAAAGTAACATGAGTACTTCTGGGCTGAAACAGCTACCGGCAAGAACCAGTGTGCCTCCACCATAGCTCTCTTCCTCTTGAAAAATTGTCGTGGGGACCATGTGTTGATGAAGTAGCAGAGCCTATACTGGAAGGAGCCTAGGATCTGAGTGTCTGCTTGGAGGACAGCCTCTGCCAGTCCATCTCATATCTTGCACAAGAGAGAACTTGTTGTGTTACGGCTCTGGCATTTCAGGACTTATTTTTTTTTACCCAACAGGACCTCTCGTACCTAAAAAATAGAAAACCCAAAATTCTGTGCTCAGCATAATACTGGGTGCTAAAGGTAACTGAAATTAAGTCTCTCTCTCTCTCTCTCTCTCTCTCTCTCTCTCTCTCTCTCAGAGCTAACAAAGTTACTGAGCCATTATTCCAAGGGAAGCGTTTTCTGAACAGATGGCCAGGCTAAGCCAGCAACTTAAGACCTGTAAATATCATTGACAAGCCCTGTCATCACACTTGAGAAGAGCTGTTACATGGGCACCGTTAGGTGGTGGCTGCCATTTGTGAGATGTTGCTGCAGGGTGAATGGAAAGGCCAGCACTGAATCTGGGCTCTTAAAATAACCCAGGTCCCTGTGCCTCCTCCTGGAACCCTCACATTTATCTTTCCTGGTTCATGATTTTGCTTCATGTCAGGTCTATGATCATAGCATCCCTCATGGCACCTTTTGTCCTAGCACCTGGTCACTGGTCTTGGCTTCGTTTCCCTCCTTCATACTTGCCTCTTGCTTTGGAGCTGATGTTTGCCTGCGAGGGGAAGGAGAAAGCTATTGAGACAGCATTGCCACCATGATACCACTGCACCAGAATAAGAGGAGTTGCTGCCCTGAGCCGCGCACTAAACAGCAGCGCTATCCAAGAAAGCCGCAAATGCAAGTCACATAGGTAATTTAAAGTTTCCTATAACCACAATTTTAAAGGCAAAAGAAACAACTGCAATACACTTAATAAGATGCTTGACTTACTTTTCTTTGTACTGTGTCTTTAAATTCAGTATGTATTTTAAATCAACTTGCTTAGTACATTTCAATTTGGACTAGCTATACTGCAAGTACTCAAAAGCCACATGGGGTTAGAGGCTACCATTTTGGATAGCATAGCCCACGGGGCTCCATTTTGGTCCTTTTCTGGCTACATCCCTCACCATGGGTGAAGAAACAGGGGAGGCCAAGGGGACCTGACCACCCAGCACCCCCACGCGTCCGGCCAGATCACACACCGCATAGCCGAGACTTTCATATTCCTTGCCCAAAAGACCCACGGCCCATTTCCAGGGTTTGCAGGAACCCTTTTCCTGGGTCAATCACAGAGAAAGATCCTCCCTTCTGAGGATAAACTCTGCTGCTGCTCTACTAACTCCTATATTTGAGAGATCCAAAGGGATAGCCTCTTACGGAGAGGAACAGACAGAGAATAGACATGTGGGTTGGGGCTAAAAGGGAAAAGAGACTGGGCCATCTCTCTCCACACTGCCACATGCCAGTATAGATCTCTGAGATGCCTGAGAACTCTATGTTAAAGCTGACTTGGACTAAGTAGAATACAACATTTTTTATTCAAGCATTTGTTACCCTAATTTATAACTTTGAAATATTTAGCTATAGTATGTGAGCCTCCATTTTTATTCCTGCCCTGGACCCCATAAATGCTAGAAACAAATGCCTGTTTTTATTATGTACTGTAACATCTGGTAGAAATACTTATTTGTCTGTAGGAAAAGTATGAGGACATTGAACCACTTTAGAAATCAGGGGTAAAATAAACTATATGTAACACAAATGGATAAATAAATTATTTGGCATAAGGGTTCCAGGCTTAATTTTACTGAAGGTGTTATGGCCTCAAGAAGATGTAGATAGCCCAGCAGGTGTGGCTCAGTAGTTGGGCGTTGACCTATAAACCAGGAGAACACGGTTCAGTTCCAGGTCAAGGCACATATCTGGGATTTGGAGTCAATCCTTAGTTAAGGGGCTTGCAGGAGGCAGCTGATCAATGATTCTCTCATCATTGATGTTTATGTCTTTCTCTCCCTCTCCCTTCCTCTCTGAAATCATATATACATATATATAATGTAGTTATATCACCTCAACTGTGGAGACCACCCCAATTACAAATAACATAATTAATCACTATCTTCACTGTGTTCCTACAGAGTACTTCATCCAAAATTTATTTTTGTAGAATACATTACGTGTCTATATTTTCTTCTGAAACACCTGTTCTTTATTTTTGGAATCGCACATCCTTTTGAAAATAGTATAGTGAACACCATGAGTCCTCTTCTCAGGAAAAAAACCCCCCACAATATATGCACAATTGGGAATATAGTTTTAGGATGTCTATAAATTTGCTGTCAAAACCCCTGAGTTTGATTGGGCTACATGAGAGGAGGCACTGATTTCATTCTGTGCCATCAGAAATATAGTATGTGCCCAAGTCAGACAGGATGAAAAAGCAGCATGGTTCAATTATATATTGCTATATAACAAATTTAGGCTTAAAAGAAGAGCAACCATTTATTGATCAGGATTTTTTTTCAATTTAGGCAGGGCACAGTGCAGATGGCTCTGCCCCATGTGCTACTGGCTGGGTGGGGCAGCTTCACTGGAGAATGGAGGAAACAAGCTGGTCTCATTCATGTATCTAGTGTCTACAGTCAAAACCACTGGGGGCTGGCTCAACCTCTCTCTCTCTCTCTCTCTCTCTCTCTCTCTCTCTCTCTCTCTCTGTCTCTCTCTCTCCCTGTCTCACTTTTCCTATAGCCTTATGGCCCACAAGGCATATTGCCATGTGAACTCTCCAGCAGAATAGTCAAACTTCTTCACGATGGTCCAAGGCTTATGGAGGGAGACGCTTCTTGTGTTGTGCTTGCTAACATCCCATTGGCCAAAAAAAATCACATGACCAAGCCTAGAGTAAGTGTAGGAGACACCTAGACAAGGGTATGAACACTAGGATATGTGATTTATTGGGGGTCAACAAGGAAGCAGTCTACAGCACAGTCTTCCTGAAAAGAAATGACTATTGTTAAAAAAGCAAATAACCTCTTAAAGGTACACCACAATAGGGGTAGAGTGTCTACTGAATTCTTCCCATCATTTAGGCTTCAGATCAAAATTTTTCTCAGGGCATCTAATTAGATCATACCTTCCTGTTAGTCATGATCGAAGAACTATATACCTTTCTTCCTAGATACATATAGCTTACAATGATCTGTGATGAAATAATTTCTTATCATCTAAAGTAAATTTTGTATTCTTAGAGGACAAGTACCATACTGCTTTATTTACCATTACATATTCACTCCTAGACCAGGATCAGGCACAAGGTAGGCATCCAAAAATATTTGAGGAAGGAAGGGAGAGCTGAAGAGAGGGAAGGAGGAAGGGAGGGAAGTTGAGAAGGAAGGAGGAAGGGAAAGGGAGAGAGATAGAGGGAGGGAGAGAGAAAATGAAAAAAGAAGTAAAAAGAAAGGAAAAGAAAAAAACCCATAGATATAAGTTACAGGAATTTAAGGTGAGATTTGATTAACAGTAACGTTCATTGGGTAGTAGCATATGTTGGATATGTTGCTGAAGTAAATATCTCATTTAATCTCCAATAGCCCTATGAGACTTAATATTATTCACTTTATTTTGTGGATGAGGAGACTGAGGTTTAAGTAGTAATGTGATTTTACCAAGGCTGAAGAGCTGACAGGTAGAGGAACTTGCTTTTGATGCTGAGCAGTCTGACCTCAGAGTCCACACTCTTAACCAGTCTTAACCAGTCTATCACCTCTAAGGACAAATTAATGTTTAAAAGCAAAAGGATAACATCTAAGAATGCCAACTAACTTGAGTGTCATCTCAAGAACTTTTTCAAAAGAAAAATAGAAAAAAATATACCTATGGTTTTGAGAGGGAAAAAAAGGTTTCAAAAGAATGGTGGAGATCAAGCAGAAAAAATGGAGTGAAAATGAAAGCATTAAGGAGATAATGAGGGAGAAATAACTGACAGCATGGGACACTGGTAGGTGGACTTACATTTCATTAAAAAGGAGGTGATGCAAAACATCTCCCAGGAGGTGGGAAGAAGGATTCATTCACCAAATAAAGTATTAAAACTGGCTTTGCAAAAGGCAGCTCCTGAGATGAGTCATAATTTTAAAGATTACAGTCAAAAGGTTTGTAAAATAGATTTTATAGCCTTGCAAATTTTTATTAATCATGAAACCCTCATCTGAGACTTCTGGCTTTCTGCTGCAAACAGAGGTAAAATATATAAATCTTACTCTATGGAAAAGCCAAAAGGCATAGCCCACACCCACAAGAATAGCTAAAATGAGAAAAGGTGGATGAAACCAAGCATTAGCGAGGATATGGAGCAATGGGATTCTCACGCACTCTTCATGGGAATGTAATCCAGTATAGCCACTGCAGAAACCTGTTAGGATCTACTGAAACTGAACATACACGTGTATTCTATGAACTGATGATATCACTGCTAAGCTCATTCCCAACAAAAATGCCTTCAGGTATTCATCAAAGATGTACTAGAAAGCTCAGAGGAGCACTGTTCATAATGGGCTCCAATAGGAGCCACTCAACTGCCCATCAACTGGAGAGTGGAAAATCCATGGTAGTTATTTACACACTGGAATACTACATAGTAATGAGCATGGACAATGCATAATTACATAAAAACTAAAGATCAACCTCACAAGCATTAACATTTAAAGTGAAAACAAGAAAGAGTCAAACTATTCTGTGAGAAGTCAGGGTAGTGATTACCATTGGGGAAGAGAGGAATGCTTGGAAGGGCCTGAGGGAGACTTCTTGCATGGTACATGTACTTCTCTGTCTGAACAACTAGAGACCTGGTGCACAAAAATTTGTGCACTCAGGAGGTTCCCTCAGCCCGACCTGTGCCCTCTCACAGTCTGGGACCCCTCAGGGGATGTCCACCTGCTGGCTTAGGCCTGCTTCCCAGGCAATTGGGCCTAAGCTGACAGTCAGACATCCCTCTGGCAGCGCAGGAGCCCTCGGGGATGTCCACTTGCCAGTGGGAACAGGCCTAAGCTGCAGTCGGACATCCTTAGTGCTGCTGAGGAGGCAGGAGAGGCTCCCACCACCACTGCTGTGCTGGCAGCCGTCAGCCTGGCTTGTGGCTGAGCAGCACTCCCCCCGTGGGAGTGCCCTGACAACCAGGGACAGCTCCTGCATTGAGCATCTGCTCCCTGGTGGTCAGTGTGTGTCATAGTGACCAGTCATTCCCAGTCATTCAGCTGTTAGGGTCAATTTGCATATTATTCTTTTATTATATAGGATAGCATTTTCAGAGAAGTTACAACATTGTTCATAAACATCTTCAAGAACTCAGAACTGAGTAAAAACACAAAGAAACAAAAGGACAAGAAGCAGTGGGCAGGAAAAATGTCATTGGAAGTCAGGTGGCGATCTCTTATTCACAATTAGTTTAGGAAACAGGGTGGTGTGAGGGAGGGGGGCAGATTATTCTTGAAACTTCTGAAAGGACCCTAAGGCTGGAGATCTTAGGAAAGTTCACATTCCCATCTTGTGATGTCCTTGCTTTCAGTCAATTCTAGGAAACAAGAAGGTACATTGCTCTCTTCGCCATGCTTTACACATGGTGAGTGCAGAGTAAATGTGTGCTGAATGAGTGATACATAAACAAAATGAAGTTTCTCTTATTTTAAAGGTTGTGTCTTTGGTTAGGTTCCTCTGGCATCAGAGCCTAGGAACATGAGTTTGTTTGGGTGATGCACCTAGGAAGTACCTGTAGCAGAGTAGTGAAATGAGACAGGGAAGAGAACGAGCCAATTCTGGGTGAGTTCATTAGATTTCCCTATGAACAAGGAGGGCCCAATTCCACAGTATGAACATGTCAGAGCGGTCCCACCTCAAGGTGTAAGGAAGCTGGCATATGGATACTCCAGCTTGCATGTGTCCTCAGCTAAGGGCTGATTCCAGAGGACTAACTCCTTGGCTTGCCTTGAAGTAATCCAATCGAATATCTTGTGCTTCCAATAGGATATCTTGGAATGTGTGTGCTGAGGGGAAAAGAAATGGACACCAAAAGCATCTGCTACAGATTGCCATAGACAATCTTCACTGGACACACAATTTCGTTCACCCACAGTGATCAATATGAGCCATGACTGAGACTTGGAGAGGTAGAATTGAGGTTTAAGAGCTAAGAGTAAGAATCATAAAAATCTCAGTAAGGAATAACTTTAAGATCCTCATCCATGTTCATTCTTCCCTCTTTAAATCCTCCCTCACAATACTCACTCAGTAAACACCCCTGAAGTGACCTATCTGAGAAAAACAGTATCTGAAGTCCACATGTTCCTCTTTACATCTCTGGAGCCCCATACTTTTAAGTAGTCCATCTGAGAAGGGACATGGCCTGCTTGGCCCATGTTCTTATATAACTTAGAACATGAGCTGCTATAAGTTTCAACAATGAGACATTATACAAATTGGCTCTGTCTTCATTCCAGAATCAATTAGATGCTGGAAAGAATGCAAGATTTATTTGAAATTTTCAGAAAAGTCATTCAGACGACTTTTGAGATTTTAAGATAATGTTTAGAAGATCTAAGCCTCAGTTACTCTGGAAGCAAAGACACTCCCACCTCCACTGGCCTCATTAGGATTCTCCCCCCCCCCCCCCCCCCCCCCCCCCCCCCCCCCCCCCCCCCCCCCCCGTGCCTGTTAGCACTAACTTCACAGTGACAGTAAAGTATTGATGTAAAATTGAACTCTTCCTTAGTTAAGCAACACAATTAGCCTCTCAAGGTAAAGAGGGGACCTTCTACTATTTCAGTGCCATGTGATTTCAGAAAATAAGTGAGATGATGAAAGAGGATTTTTTAACATATTATAACCCATAGAGGGCACTGAGACTGCTTGCATAAAATTTTTGAAATGCCAAAAAGGTCCAAACCACCCCACCCCCTCAACAAATAAAAATAAAAACGAAATTTAAAAAAAGAAAGAAAAAGAAGAGAAATAGCAAAAACTTAGTTCCAAGTTAAGCCTATTTGGATACTGTTTCCAGAGGGAAAGTCATCAAGGGCATAAAGATCTGGCCAGGAAAGATTATTTAGGGATGCTCTTTCATAACTGCTCCTTGGAGGAAAGCAAAGTCCTTGAACTACTTTTGGGGTTGTGATATGGTAAAAACTTAAAACCACCAAAGCTAAGACAAAATCTCTATTTTGAAAATATTATGACTGATTGTGAATCTAAAAAAAAAGTACAGTATGAGAAATAGTCACATATTGACAGACATCAGCCTCTTAAGGGACTCGCCATAATATTAACAATAAGGGTCATGATTTACCAATCTGCAATGGTACCTGGTAGTAGTGGTGACATAATAGGTTCTCAATAAACTATTCTAAGGTGTTTTCCATGGAGATACATAAAAAAGTATTTTTTATCTGGAAATAAAATTCAAACTTACAACATTTGCAAAATGAGCTACATCTTGTTAAAAACTGAAATAGTCTGGTACAACTGGGAAAGGAGTGACAGCTGCAAATCCCAGGAGCACGTTTGTAATGCCACTGCTAAGAGCTGCTTTCTTGTACTAGAGCAGGAGCACCTTTGATGGGAAGGAGATGGTTTAGAAGACATGACTTGCTCTGACAGCCTACTTTTATTTCTTTGTCTTTATGTCTCATGTGTGAAAAACTGCAAGCGATAGCCTTTAAACTCTGAGCAACATTCTCTTTCTTTTATTTCTCTTTTTTTCTTTAGCTTTTGCACTAGCTGAACAAAATGTTCCTAGTGTCAATAAAGCCAGGGTTTCTAGAAGCTTATACACATTCACACAAAAGATCTGAAAAAATATGTGAGATTAATGATAAGTGCAAGGTAGGGTAGACCTGGTTGGCTCCTTTCTGCTTCCTTTCTTCTCTGGGGAGCTGGATTCAAATCAATTCTTAGTCATGGCTTTTTGTTTGTTTGTTTGGTTGGTTGGTTAGTTGGTTTTTGTTTTTTTACCTCAGTGCTCTCCCAGACTTCTGAATTCCCTCGTCTATTAAACATAGCAGAGCTACTCAGTAAATAGCCAAAACCCCTCTGGACGTAGACAATTTTTTTTTCACCTTTCTTCCTGGATGTACTGTTGGTTTCTGTACTTTACTTTGTTTTATAACTGATTTTGTAACTGGACATTGATGGAGACAGGTAGTTGGGGGAAATAATCCAAATGATAACACTGTGTAAGTTCTATTAATGGACAAAAAATGGATCTAAGTTGGCTCAGAGATTTTGCCGTTGGCCATTTGTGGCAGATTGCATTTCTACAGATAAGTGTCTTTCACCCATTGCTTTCCTTACCATGTGACTATGACACTCCTCCCACTGTTATGAGGAGTAGTGTCACAGTATTCTCTCCCCTTGAGCTGGGGCTTGTGAGTTCTAAGGCCAAACTAGTGGGACCCTGGCTCGGAGTCCTAAGCTGCCCTGTAAGCAGCCTGACTGTCATGAGGTAGCCATGCTATGGGAAGCCCACAATATCCCATGCAGAGACCACATGAGAGTCTCTGAGACCGCACAAAGGGAGAGACACCTGACAGCCACCAGCTGCATCAGGCCCTTTTCCTAGAGCCACCTTCTACCTATGACAATTGGATACCTGATCCAGAACCACTCAGCCATGCCCTTCCTGAATCCCTGACCCTCAGGAAACATGAAAGACAACGAAATAGTTGTGGAGAAAAAGGGGGTATTCCCCTTCCTTACTAGGTGCTGGGGGTTGGGTCCTTCTGATATCTCAAGAAAAAGAATTTTCTGAGACTGTGCAGGAGGATGAGTGATGTTTATTTGCATGGAATTAATCTGTGAGCTTACAAAGTCCCATTTCCCTTAATCCAGTCCTAGAAGATACGCAGCTGGGGATTCAGTAGGGCTACGAGCAAATCCAGCATCCAAAGTTTCCATTCCATGGAGAAGTTGGGTCTGGTACAGCATTAGGCTAGTTGCATTCCTTTAGTCCATTGTGTGGATCCCACATGGCTCCGAGCCAAGAGGTGCCAAGAGGTGCCCCCTGCAGCAAGAGTCCCAAGAGTGTTAAAAACACAAGAGAGTAAGCTTTGTTCAGGGGATCAAATATCTCAAGTCTTGCCCCTGCTTGCAGTGGCAATGCCTACTCTGGCCAATGACCGGTTACCACGTGTGACTGACAAACAAGTACCTTCTCTATTTCACCCACACTTTACTGTGCATGTGTCTATTTTCCCCTGTCCAGTCCCTTGCCCCAAAGATCTGTGGGGAATAGACTGATGGCTTCCCTGTGGAGTGTTAAACTGCAGTTTCCTGGTAGAGCTTCACAAATGGTATCTCTATAATAATATTTCCCCTTCCCTTTGGTTCTTTCTAGTTATTCAGTTAAGTACAATGATATCAAAATGATTGCTGTTGTTTAAGTCACTAAGTTTTGTAGTGATTTGGAGTGATAGAAATTCAGAACACCATCCATATCTGAAAAAGCTTGACAATCCCCAATTGAAAAGTCATCAGATAAGACTCTGTTTATATTATATTATTTTCTTAGTGATAAATTCTGTAATATATTTTTGAAATCCTGAATATAGCTCAGCAACCATTTGATTTTAGTTCTTCTCAATTAAATAATTTATTTTCAAAGCCTTGTGTTATAAAACCATTTTAGGGATATAAACCTAATATAGCTAAACATGGTAGATCCAACAAACTGAGTTGTGATCTTGGTGTTTAGGTAGAAAATCACCTTTGTTCAGACTGCCAGACATTTGTAAACATGATAACATATCATATAATTGATTTGCAATAAGAATTATCTCCAGTTTTGACATTCTGATCTACAAAAGACTAACTCAATAGGGATTTGGTTACATGTATCAGATGAACTTGACCCACCTTGATCTGTATTGTGCAAGGTAAAAGAGCAGAGTTGATATGTGGAGTGAATGTCAATTTTACATTGAAAGGGGCATCAGTGATGTCACACATAAAAACAAAGGACTTGAATGAAGAGAAGCTAAATTCCTGAAAGCCAAAACCTTCAGCAGATGGGTTTTCATTTTATTCCAATACTTCTTGGCATAAAATGTACCCTAGGCTGCCACATGCTTTCAGAAGGGAGTGTATCAGTTTGCTTTGCCTGTTTAACAAACTATCCCAAAACTTAGTGGCTTAACAACAATAAGCATTTTATTTAGTTCATGAGTCTGTGGGTCAGTGGGCAGTTATTCTGGTCTGGGTTAGCTTAACTATGTCAGTTGGATTCTATGCTCACTCATTGCTTGGAAGTCAGCAGACTGTAGGTCAACCTGGTTACCTTTGTTCTTCTTATAATATCTCATTCTGTAGCAGGCTAGCTTAGGGCAGGTAACATAGGGCCTCAAGGTTCCAGGTGTAGAAAGAGCCCCAAACCTCAAGCAAACCCTTTCAGCTGCTGTTAATGTCCCATTGGACAAAACAAATCACAGAATCAAGGTGTGAAGTACCCACTAAATGTTTTGATGAGAAAAGTCACAAAATCACATTGCAAGGAGGTGTGCATTCAGGGAAAGGGGGAATTGGGGGCCATTTTTGAAATCTTCCATAGGTCAGACCATGAACCTACAGCAAAAACCTGAAAATCACAGCCTTCATTCATTCACCAGGACCCACTAAGAGGACACAATAAATAAACAAACGATCTCTCCACACTTTCTCAATCTATAACAGCCTGTCATCTCTCAAAAAGGATCAGAATACTTAGTTCTAGACAGTTAGTTCTGAGACACAGAGCATAATATTTTTTTAAGCACATAATGATACTGATTCACTATAACAGCTAATCTTTCAGGAGAAGTTAGGAAAAGGCCCCTCGTAAATAAGATTAAAGATGACATTGAAGCTCTGCAGCTTCACTGGGCCCTGGGAAAAGAAACACAGAAGGAAAGGTTAGTTAACTTTCTCCCTCATAATGAACATTATGAGGACAAATATTCTGTTCACATGTACCCGTTCGGCAGCATGGCTAATTTGTTAAGCCCAACTGGACACATAAAGAGAGCCCCTTTATCTTCATTAAACCCAGTGAGAATGAATGGCAACTGCAGCATCATTAATCTGGCCTGATGGGTTGTGTCAAAGGGTCTGGAAAGCCCAGATGCCTTTAGGGTTGGTTGGGTTAGGGTTTGTTCATCTCTTGTAACAAATACTGACTGCTCTTACCTCTATCCATAGACTCAAACAAGCCATGATTAGCTTCCTAGTGCAGGCAGCAGAGGAAAACAGGAGTATACATATAAGCACACATGAGTGTGTACACACACATAGAGATTGATCAACCAGCATGATAACAGGGAGTTATAAGAGAAGGATGATGCAGGTTATAGCATTCTCTCTCTGGCCTCATTGACTGGGTATGAGCCCGTACGGAGCTAACAGATACAGTAGTTAAGAGCATGGGCTTTTAAGAAGGCTGTCTGGATTTGATCTTAGTTCGACCACTTTCTGACTGGGTGATCCTGGGCAGGTTACTTAACCTTATCTTAACTCAGTGTCTTTATCTGTTAAAGCAAAACTCGTGAAGGGTAAATAAGTTAATATTCTTTTTTAAAATATATTTTTATTGATTTCAGGAAGGAAGGGAGAGGGAGAGAGAGATAGAAACATCAATGATGAGAGAGAATCATTGATCAGCTGCCTCCTGCATGCCTCCCCCCCCCTTCCCCCCCCCCCCCCCCCCCCCCCCCCCCCCCCCCCCCCCCCCCCCCCCCGCAACGGGGATTGAGCCTGCAACTAGGGCGTGTGCCCCTGACCAGCCAGAATCAAACCTGGGACCCTTCAGTCCACAGGCCAATGCTCTCTCTATACACTGAACCAAACCAGCTTGGACAATAAGTTAGTATTCTTAAAATGCTTTGGTTAGTGCCTTTCCCAGAGTTAGCACTATGTAAGAATTATTGAAGGGCCAACCACTAAGGAGTGGCTTTGGAACTCCTGAGCTGCCTTGAAGCCCAGGTGACAAAGTGAAGCTAAAAATTGGGAATGTGGTTCTCCTCCTGCCACAACACTGAGTCTTCGCCAATGCTGGAATGTACTGGAAGCTTTGGAATCATTCCTTTTTAACAAAGGCCTTGAAATGTGAGTGAGAGTCAGGGCAAAGGCAGCATCACAAGCAGGAGGAGAAAGACAGGAGGATGGTTCATGTTACAACAGCTGAGAAACAGACAGAGGCTGCTTTGAGAGTCCCCATGAGAGATCCTTTGTGGACCTCCCAGAAATAATATGCTAGTTGTAACATGATGATTGGGTTGTAGATTCATCAGGAGGTGTCTTATTTCAAGTGCCTGGCAATTGATGCTGACTTTCACCTGGAATACTGGAGTACCCCTTTATGGCTCTCCATTGGCCTGAGCTTCCTCACAACATGGCAACCTCAGGGTATTCAAACTTTCTCCATGGCTGGTCTGTCCTCCAAAAACAGGTGTCCCAGCTAACAAGGTGGTAGATGCATTGTTCTCATGGCCTAGCCTCACAAGCCACTCTGTATTTCTTCTGCCACTTTTCCACTCATTACTAATGAGACACAAGCTTGTCGAGTTCCAAAGGAAGGGATCAGCTTGATAGATGAAGTGTCAGGATCAAAAACATGGGATAGGAGATATCGGTATAGCTAAGATGTTAATCACCAACAGTTGATATCAAGCCAGAAGTTATTTGTATTATATAATATTTTCTATCTACATGTATTTTAACTATATCCAGATGAATAAATTATATACTTAGCCTACACAATCCTTTTCTATGGAAATAGTAGGAAGAACAATACCAATATTATGTTGTCATTATGTGCTTTATTAGGGAACAGAATTAGGAACCCGGAAGTCAACTGTGTCCTTTGAAGCATAGCAATTATATATGGAGAAACACTGACAAAACTTGTTATATTAGTAAAATTGGGTTAGCAAGCACAAAAGGAAATGTATTGGCTCTCACAGCCAGGAAGAATGCTGAATAGCTCACAAAACTGAAAGGAAGATCCATATGACTCAGAATCTCCAGGACAGTAACTAGAGTCTCAGTCCTGCCAGCAACTCTCTGTCTGAAAACATGCCACTTTCTCCATGACAGTGGGGAGAGACCAACTAGTAACCATGCAATAAGTCAGAGCTTCTTCATTCCAATGTCAATGTATCCATTCTAAGGGAAGATTCTGATTGTCTTTGCTTGGGTCACATTGCTTGGAATTACTCTTGCTGCGGGGAGGACGGGTGATGGTTCCTCCATCAGAGTTGAGATTTCCAAGCTGAAACTGTGTGGATGAGCCATCATACTTACCTCATCAGCCCTGTCTAAATCCCTGACTTACAAAACACTGAGCAATAAAATAGACATTGTTTAAAGCCACTGAACTGTGGAGTAGCTCCACATCAACATAAAACACACCCAACTCTTGCTCCACATGGAGGAATTAGGAAGGCCTGCCTAGCCCAGTCGACATGGCTCAGTGGTTGAGCATCAACCTATGAAACAGGAGGTCACAATTCAATTCTCGGTTGCTGCACATGCCCAGGTTTCAGGTTTGATCCCCAGTGTGAGGCATGCAGGAGGCAGCTGATCAATAATTCTCTCTCATCACTGATGTTTCTCTCTCTCCCTCACCCCCCCTCTCTGAAATCGATAAAATATATTTTTTAAGGTCAAGGAGAAAAATGGAGACTTATGTAATACTCTTTGTAATACTTGAAGCAATAAAACAAAAAAATTTCTTTTAAAAGGCCTGCCAAAAGTTGGGCTACTGACAGGACCAGCATATGCTTTGTCATTATCACTGAGTGCAGAGCATTTCTCTCAGAAGACTAGAACCAGAGCTAAATGAGTTGCAGGGCTGGGTCATACCATTCTAACTCAACCATCTTATTTGGTTCTAAAAACTTTTCCAGCAGCCCATTTGGGGTCAGAGAGCATCCCAGTTTTCTGAGAGCCATTTTAGCAACCCTGATCTCTGTGACCTTTACTAATCTTCTTCCTGAACTCGAGAAATGACTCGTGACAGAAAAAAAATTTAATATGTGAAATTCGATCTCCCGCTGGGCATAACTCTGCAATGAAGTTTCTATTGGATATCAATGGGAGCTGGACTGTTTGTTTCCCATGTTAACACCTACATCATGAAAGTGAGAAGTTCTGCCCACGGTCTCCATGGCCTGAGGACCACTTTCCAGCAACTTAAGTATGTCTCCTCATTATCTGGTGGTCAATAAATCACTTGCCTAGGTACACTTTAGTCGCCCCATGCGCCAGCATGCTAACAGTTTGAATTAGGTAATGCTCCTTTTTATTATCATTAATGAATTACCTCATGGGGTAGGCAGATACACAGATGCACTACACCCTTCCACCAAGTGGAAGGTTTTTTTCAATCAGCTTCTCATAAATGCAGGAGGCAAAAACAAAATAATCACATCCCAAGATTGTCCAGTATCGATATAAATGTATTTTACTGGATTCATTGCTGCCCTTCATTTAATAATAAATAATATAATTTTTGTAGTAACTATGCATACCATTAAGAGCAATATTAAACATACACTCCAAACTTTCAATGTTTTCCCTGAGCCCATTTCTCTAATGGGAAGCTTTCTGCAGGGCATGATGGAATGTTCATATCAGAGGAAAGTTCCATTTTTGTTCCCACTAGACCCTTGAATACTGGTAAAACAACACATTATGCTAATAAATATATGTAATAATACCAGCATCCATGTTCACCATAAAGGGGAATATCATACTTTGATACATGAGCGGTGGCATATTTAGTGACTTTGAAAGTTTATGTTTCATTTTTAACTTTTAAAGAAGATTCATCACATAATGATTAAATGCTTACTGCACCCAAGGGGCAGTCTGCTGATCTTCTCACCCTTTGCAGTCCTTGGACTAGGACCAACACAGCGGTTACCCAGTCTGTGTGCTCCTTAAGGGCAAAGCCTGAGTTGTTATCTCAGCTCTCTCTAACACCTGGCATACAGTAGGCACTCATTAAGTGCTTAAAATGAACTTAAACATTTCCCTGACATTGAAGTAAAGATAGGGTGGGAACTTTCCTGGAATAGGAGAGCCATAAATGGAGTCTGAAAGGATGGGTAGAGTTTAGTCCAGTAAGGGAAAATGGGAAGGGCATCCTGGACAGAGGGAGGAGGTGGACAGAAGAAAGAGGTGTGACTTCTGATGATCAGGGTACACTTCCTGTGGTAGGCTGAGGGCTGAAATGAAGCCAGGGAAGGAGGCATCAGCCAGGTCATGGATCACCACGGAGCCTGGAAATCAAGGAGAGTTCTGAGGGATAGGAAGAAGAGAAAGGTCTTGGTTGGGTTTACCATTTACAAAGAGTAGTCAGGCCTGGCTGGTATTGCTCAGTGGATTGAGTGTCATGCCATGAACCAAGAGTTCATGATTCCATTCTCAGCACATCCTGTGCTGCAGGCTCCATCCCTAACAGGAGGTGTGCAGGAGATAGTCAATCAATGTCTCTCTCTCATTAATTTTTATCTCTCCCTTCCTCTATCTCTAAAAATCAATAAAAATAAATTAGAAAGATTATTCACGCTTTAGGATGGAGATGGATATCTAAGAGATAGGGCTAGGGAGAAGGAGACACCCTAGGAGGCCGGGGGAGTCTGGGCCATCCTGACACTCCTTCACTGCCACCACCTGTGCCCAGCACAGGTTGGCCTGGGCCCTGCTTCTGTCTCAGTGTCACCTGCGACTCCCAACAAGGTCAAACAAAGTAGTTCAGGACTCCTGTTCTCGAAGCATCTCAAGTTCTGGATGCCATGTTTTGAGAGAGTAGTTCATTCTGGGGTAGAGTGCCCCCTTCTTTGTCCCTTCTCTCACCTCACCCCTTCCTATCTTCCATCAGTGGGCATAGACAGCCGGATGGGCAGGGTGAAAAAGTGGATGAAATGTCACCATCTCTTTTGCAGTTTCAACATTTCTGAGGACAATCTCCCCTCACGGGACAAAAAGCCTTGAGCCAGCATTGGGAAGACAGATCTTGAAGGGCTGCATTTGCCAACAAAGAGCTTTCCACAAAAGGGGGAGGAAGTCGCTTATTCCCTGATGACTGCTGTTAGAAACAGACACAAAATCACAGGCGTCAGGGTTCAGATTTTCCCAGACTAAAAGCACACAGTGAACCCACGTGAGTGTCAGGCATTGTTTTCAAGGTGCTTTCAAGAGCACTGTGGGTTTTGAAAGAGAAAAGCCCAAATCTTACACTGTTTTGTGCACATCAGAAACTGCCTCCCTAATGGGGACCCTTTCCAGACGAATCTGTGAAAATAGTAAAACGTTCTGAAGAAATATTCAAGGAATCAAAATTACTCCAAGTAAATAGGAGAAAGTCAGCAAGGACTCACTGAATCCTTTGAATTCAGGTTGCTGTTCTCATGGCATGGGGGCCGACTTCGTTGGCCAACTCCATCAAAAGCTCAGGCAAGGAAACAGGTTTTCTTTGCAGTGGAGAGATTGAATTTTCACAGAGAGAAAAACTTAGCAGGTTACAAAGAAAAAAAAACCCTCAACCCCTTCCTTCTGTAAATACACACTGAGCACCCACTAGGCGCTCAGCATTGCCCTGTGCTAAGAGAATTTATTCATGAGTAAAAGAAAAATTCCTGCCCAAGTGGAGCTAACATTCCAGCATGGAGTCTAACCCATGAGGCTGTGCTGCCACGCACCTGAGCCCAGTGCAGAGGCAGTGTAGCATACAGTGAAATGTGGAGACAGTCAGTATGGGTACAGCCTTTAGGATACAATCCATTTTGGGGACAGGCAGGTCTGATGGTGACAAGAACATGGCTTAGCTCCAGGGGAAGCCAGGATATGAATAAAGCATTTGGCAGAAAGTGAAGGTGAGCCTGGAAATGAGACTGGGAGTCGGCACCAGGAGTGGTGACCCAGAGAATTTCTCTGGCTGCATCATCCATGTGGGATGTGCATAAGCTCAGGTCAGATGGCTGAGGGTAATTGAGGACCCAGGACATGGGTAAATAGGAGGACACAGCCTCAGAAGACCATAATGCAAACCTTGTTTAGGGGGCCTGTGAACGAATCAGTGAAATCCAAAATGGCTCACTACCTGCCACAAAGCTCAGCAGAGCTCAGTGCTGGGGTACAGACTCATTCACTAATCAGAACTCTTTATATACTCACCTTCCATATAACTCAAAACTCTAACTCTGGCTTTCCTTGAATGTCTAACAATGGATTCAGCCCAGATCCCCAGCGAACTTAAAGGGGGACCTACCTGAGTAGGGGCAACTAATCCATCTGAAAGTGATTGGATGAAACTCTCTTGACATCCAAGTTCTCCAAAGAATGCCTGGTTGGGGCACAGTGGATAAGAGGGAAGAACCGTATGCCTTATAAATTCTCCAGCCCTTGACCTTCAATCCTGAAGGTGACCTGATTCATAGCCATGGCTCCCTGCTGAGCAGTCCTCTTGTAGCAGAAGCAGGGGC
The DNA here is from genome assembly GCA_004026665.1 of Murina feae. Taxonomy (NCBI): domain Eukaryota; kingdom Metazoa; phylum Chordata; class Mammalia; order Chiroptera; family Vespertilionidae; genus Murina; species Murina feae. Next base: position 16,930 of record PVJC01002212.1, on the reverse strand, counting down.
TACACTAGAGTGAGTTCTCCAACTGGCACTAGCAGCCTGGCCACTGTTGGACCTCACAGTTACTTATACTGCTGGAGGACATAGAGCTGGGTAGGCCTCTACTAGTGTCTCCACAGATGGTCAAGAATCAACTGTGTTCACTCAACCCTGGTTGGCTCCGTGACACTGTGATTTTGATTGCTTGCTTCTTGATGTCAAAGGTACAGGGACAGTCCCCAGATGGGTCAACAATCTATCATGCATAATCACAAAAATCTCCTTCTATTCTTCACAGATTCCTAATGAGAACATAGGAGGTATCATTGTTGTGCTTTAATACACATCCAACCAACATGAGACAACCCAAGGCATAATCCCCATGAGCTGCTTAATGAACTCTTCATGGTAGGGACATGCTCCCATTGGAATAACCATGTAATTTGAAGTAAAAGTAGACACCAAAAATGTTATAAAGAATGCAATAGCAAGGCACAATGGAGACTTTTCTCTCTTTACAAAGGGTTGATCAATCACAAGTATTGTCAAACTCCTTCTATAAAGGGGCACATAATAAATATTTTAGGCTTTGTAGATCAGAAGGTCTCTGTTGAAACTGCTCTACTCTGCCATTATTTGAGCATTGACAATGCAGAAACAATTGGGTGTGCTGTGTTTCTGTGAAACTTCACTGTGAAATGGTACAATGAAATGGAGCAGGAGGAAAGAGGTGACAAGCCTTCGATGACGGCACATTTAAAGGGTGGCAGTGTAGAAGGGGCGAACACCAGATTACAGTGTTAGAATCATGATTATGCATGTGTATATATGCACGCATATGTATTTGTGTGTGTGTGTGTGTGTGTGTACGCGCACGTGTGTACTGGAAGATTTTAGTTCCTGGCACTTTAGAAGATTGGATAAACTAAGTAAATTCCTACTGAAAATGCAATCTGAATAAAAAACTGCATCTCTGACCTGGATTGGGAGTGAGGAATCCTCAGAAGAACCCTGAAGCAGAGTAAAAGGAGGAACCCTGTGTGTCTGCATCAAACTGTGGAAAATATGGAGATTTCCTTTGTCAGCTGGGGAAGGGCCCAGAAGCCTCACCCAAACAAGAGGTGAACGAAATAAGAATCCCCCACTGTGTTTATTATACACCAATCACCTGGGGTGCTCCACTGCTAAAAGGACTCACAAGACTGAGTTTATGCTCACAGAACAGCTGACAAAGAACTCAGGCAGCAGCAGAAGGATGGTCTTGAAAAGGGGTCTGGAGACCACAGGCTGTAGCTTCTTTGTCCGCCCACAGTTGGTTTCACAGGAGAGCCTTGTCCTCAGGTATCTAACAAACACTAGTGTGAAAACACACATGTGTATGTGTGTGTGTGTGTATGTATGCATGTTCATGTGTGTTCATTTATGTTCATGTGCATGTGCTACCTTGGTACCAGCAAACCTCTTCATATTGGGATCTCTTATGGACACATTCTAGATATATGACTAAAGTTATCCATGAAATCCAACTTCACTCCCAAGCCTCCAACAAATATAGAACAAATCAACAAGTCATAATATTGTTACTAATATTGTTACTAAACAATGTTGACAGACTGCTACCTTCTGCTCCAAAACAGCTCACTGATCAGTGATTAGAGAACACCCTTTATCCGCAGAGAACATATGTCAAAGCTTTGGCTGAGGGTCAGTAGCCCAGGATGCAAGCACATGTCAGTACAGCCCAATGGAGGGGACCCTAGGCTGTTCACCACATCTACCTGTCATTCTTCAGTGTCAGGAATACCTACTTGGCCCAATAAACCTCAAAAGACTTATGTTGCTCCAAATTGATAGTGTCAGGTAAGATACAGGAACAGATAAAAATCCATTATGGAGAAACCCAACTTCAAACAGGGCCGTAAAGAACTCACAAAGGCCAAGTTCAAGGGAAACTGGGGAGTTCACAGACAAGCTCCCAGGAGCAGGAACAGTACAGGGCAGGAACAGAATCATATCTTCAGAGACTGAAGTCATCAAGCTCCCAGTGTAAAATAACTATTTTCCATGTGTTTAAAAAAGTAAAAGAGAAATTAGAACATAAAAAAAAATTGAATACTACAGAAATGGTCAAAATGATTTGAAAAAGAACCAAATGAAACTTCTCTACATGAAAACTATAAAAATTGAAAACTTTTTTAAATGAATTAAATGAAATATTTGATACTCTCAAAGAGTAAATGAAGATGGAATGGATATACCCATTAATTAGTCCAAAGGAACAAAGTAATGGAGTTAGTGAAGGGAAGATATGGTGAACCATTTCCGGGGAACAGCTCAGGCAAGCTACCAGGTTGGCCGAATTTGCTAGATCTCTTGTTCTGTTTTGTTTGGGGTTTAAAAAAATGACTTTTTCTGTGAAATCTCCTGATCTTTAAATATTGGATAGAAGCTCAATTAAACAAAACAGGCCTATAGGCATTGCAGCCAATTTGTGACCAATTGTGACCTTGGGGTACTGGTGACAGAAAGGAAGAAGTCAGGCTCCAGGTGAGCAGACAGATAACCATGGTGGGAGGTCACTGCAGGTCAGTAGGGATGTGGTGTCTAGAATGCAATTGGATTAAGCCAGAGGCATTGAGTGCAAGTGCTTTTTCTTCAAGTTGGAGGGGGGGGGGTGGCAGGCAAGGCTACACATAGATGCCAGTTCAGTTTGAGAAGTTCAACCCAAGACCCTGATATTCTGTGAACAAGCTGCCCTGATATTTAGGAAAGGACATTTTGAGTGAGAGAGTTTCTGTAAAACCAAACTGAATTTTCATGTTACTGGGACAATAAACATACCAAGTAAACAAGACATGGGAGTGTTGGACCTTAATATAGTTATGATAGCATCAGAATTGTGGACAAGAATCTTGGAAACATCGCCTCTCTTGTTGCCAGGTAAGTTGATGGTAATTTCCTACCCGTAACTTATCCTTAGATAGTCACCAAAGGCTTAATGGAAATCCTGAAACAAAGTAATAAGGAAATACATTTTCTTTTAAAAAACAAAACACCACCCATATTTTTATTGATTTCATAGAGAAAGTGTGAGGGAAAGATAGAAACATCAATGATGAGAGAGAATCATTGATCAGCAAGCCCAACACTGGGGATCAAGCCCACAACTCGGGCATATGCCCTGAATGGAAATTGAACTGTGACCTCCTGGTTCATAGGTTGACATTCAACTACTGAGCCACACCAGTCAGGGCAGAAATAGATTTTCTGACACTGCTTTCTGAAGGAAGTCTATCTCTCGTTTAAGAAGCCAAAGAACAGGAAAGTAAAAAGCAAGGTAGGAACAAAGAAGGGGAAGAAGTGACGAGAATGGGTAAAATACCATTCTGATGTTTTGAAAATCACTAAAAACTGGCAAGGGGTATTCTGGGCCTCAAGTAAAATAATGATATTATTCACTGAGATCCTCAAGACTTCCAGCAAAAAAGGTGATTTCACATCACCTCTGCTCCACCAGGAGTGTACCTTCAAAGCCTTAACCAGCTTGCAGCCCTTTGTGTACAGTAAATTAAATATTTAAATAAGTGTAACTTACTGGTTACCAAGGACCAAGAATGGTGGGCAGTAAGTGAGAGTGCAATGAGGGCAATCTCATTTTTAAGCCTCTCGGTGTTTATTTTTGTATGAGGGGCCATTCTCAGCATCTACTGAGCTCTCTTGTGTGCTGTGCTAAAGTCTTAAACTTAGAGCGGAATGCATATTTGATCAAGATCTATGTAAATTCCATTCACCAACAGAGTGAATATTTTCCTTTGCTCTGAAAGTACAGTTGACCTCTGCCTGTATTTGTGTTTCTGCATGTGGCAAAGCCTTCATTTCATTTTTCATTACCCTTTTATATTCAGCCTCCCCCTTTTCAAGTTCTTTCTTGGAAAAGTAATATGTTCCCCAACTATGCAGGCCTTTACAACAAACACACAAATCACAAGATAATTTTCTGTGTCTTGTGCCCTATATGTGAGGTGCTTTCAAGAGCATCTTTGAGCGAAACAAAGCTCAGTCCTTGCCATTTATCTTGAATATTGCCTTGGGTGAAGTTTTGAATCACATTTTGCCTGGGAGATTCCAAATATTTTATTGTAAGTATTTAAGTAGCATTTTAGCATATTTAAATTGTTTAATAATACCGAAGTCATTTTCACTTTAATCTCTCACATTAACAACAACAACAAAAAAGACAGATTGCTACCTTTTCTTTCTCGGTGAAACCTTGTTACTAAATTGTCCAGAGGGACACTAGGAATGATGTGGGGATCTTGTTAAGATGCAGATTCTGATCCAGGAGCTCTGAGACACTGGTAGAGCTAAAATTCAGTATTTCTAACAAGATGCTGATCTAAGGGCCATATTTGGAAAAGGATAGCAGCAGTGGTTCTCTGCCTTGGCTCCCAGTGCACATCCCCTGAGGAGCTGTAAAAGCTGCCACCCTTCTGTGTTGCCCCGCCCCACCCCAGATATTCCAATCTAATTGGCCTGGACCGTTAGAAGTATGTGAAAGCTCCCTAGATGATTTCGGTGTAGCTTAGGTGGCAAATAGTGGTCTAAGGCAGGATCCAGCTGCTAGACATTCCACATCCTCCACTGTGAGCTCCTGCAGGGCACACAGCCTGTGGCTTGGATGTCTCAGCTCCATGCAAACATTATATGTAGATAATTATGGAAGAAAAAATTAAACATGACCCCCATGGAGTGAATGACCAGACTCCCTGCATGGAGAATTAGCACATTTGGGTCAATGGCTCCCATGGACACAATCTGAGTGGTCCAGGGTGAGAGGCTTTGGAGTCTTATATTTTGATCCCATTTAAGCATCACAAACAAAAACTCTGGAAGAAAAACATAGCATTTATCTGCATTATCCAGATAAAAGGACTTGAGGCCAAAGCAAATTAAGTATTTAAATAATTAAGGGCTAGTCTATGTCTGTGCTTCCTGAAGCAGAGCAGTATTCTATCTCCACCCTGTAGAACAACATAAGCACACTGCTTTGGCAAAGATTTAGGATAAGGAAGGTATGTTGGTGAGGACTTCCGGGACACCTAGTGAGTTCTGAAGGAGCCCCAGGCTTTGGCCCAGCTTATTTTATCTTATTTTTAAAATATGATTTTATTGATTTCAAAGAGGAACGGAGAGGGAGAATGCGATAGAAACACCAATGATGAGAGAGAATCACTGATCAGCTGCCTCCTGAACACCCCACACTGGGGACTGAGCCCGCAACCTGGCATGTGCCCTGACTGGGAATCAAACTGTGACCTTCTGGCTCATAGATTGAGGCTCATCCACTGAGCCATGCTGGCTGGGCTGGCCCAGCTACTTTTAAAGATGGGCAGTCTGAGTTATGCCCCTGCCTGGTATAATGACCCACCAGGTTGTCCTCAGACCTGCGGAGACCCACCTATGAAGACAGTTATGGTGTGACTATCAAAGTCACATATGTTTAAAGGAGTACAAATACAATAAAAACAATGCATTGTAAAATACAGATTTAGCTCAGGACACAGGTAGAGAAAGAGATGGTAGATTCGGAGCATTCCTTGGGCAAATTTAAAAAGCTTCCAGGCTCTAGTCCCATGCTTTAAAGTTGGTCATAGTGATGCTCCTTCACTGATTCACTTTTAGAAAGCTGTTCCAGGTCTACAGTTATAACTCCTCACATTCCTATCTGCTGGCAACTAGAGCCTAGGCTCTAGTGAAATTTTCTTATATGGTTGAACTTCTACAAGAAAAGCACTATTTTCTTCATTTACTATTATGTCCTCTAGGGAATTATCCATAAATACTATTGAATAGTCAGATGATTCTGCTGGGACAGAAAATATCCAGGAGTTACAGATGTGGCAAGGTTCCTACTGCACACATCTCTGCTCTGCAATATTGATGTGTTTGTAAAACAAACCACTGCAAAAGGATTGATCCAATGAAGAGCTCAAATCCATGGCTCATAGTGAAGGCCAAGTGTAACCAATCCTTACAAGTATGTGAGTGCAGATGGGGATCACAACATGGAGATGAGTGTCACTTGCAATCAGACTTCAGCAAAGCTAGCCCATGTGTTTCAGAGTCTCCCGAGGGGGTTCAGAAGTCCCTGATGTTGTCCTGCCAGGTTTCACTTCCCTCTCACACTGAGTCACTAAGTACTACTTCTCTGCGATTGTGCCCAAAGGGCACCAGGTTAACTGCATACTAGAGAGGTCCCCAAGCTGGGTTGCTTGTATCCCAGTGTGTGCCAGTACTTCAGTCTCTGTATCTAGAACACAGACATTCATGGTTCTCTGTGAAACACACTAAATTAGAGTCCCAGCTATCACATTTATCTACAATGTCTACTCTCCTACCACATCATCTAAGACTCTTCCTTTAGCCCTTTTTCATAATGAGACTAGAGATCCAGCTCATGAAATTTGTGCACGGGGTCGGCGAGTAGGAGTAGGAGTCCCTCAGCCTGGCCTGCACTCCCTTACAATCTGGGACCCCTCAAGGGTTGTCCAACCTAAACCAGCAGTCTGACATCCCTCTTGAAATCCAGAACCGCTGGCTCCTAACTGCTCTCCTGCCTGCCTGCCTGCCTGATCACCCCTAACCCTTCTGCCTCCCTGCTTGATTACCCTTAACCACTCACCTTCCTGAATGATCACCTCTAACCACTCTGCCTGCCTGATTGCTCCAATTTTTCACCTGCATGCCTGATCACCCCTAACTGCTTGCCTGCCTACTTGATAGCTCCTATTCCTATCTGCTGGCTCCTAACCATCTCTGCCTTGGCCCCCACTGCCGACACTTCATCCTAGAGGACATCCAGAATGACGTCCAGAAGGTTGCTCGGCTCTCTGGTCTAATTAGAATATTATTCTTTTATTATTATTATTATTATGGATATCTTCCAAGAGACTCCAAGTATGTAAATGTCACTTGTACTCTCCCACCTGTTCACCAATCATTCCCAAACCTTCGGGACTCAAGCAGTGGGCACAGCTAGATGAAAACAAAGATCTAAACAAGCAGAAAGTATTTGGCCATAGAACCAAAGAAATAAATGGAGGGAATGCCATTTTTATTTAAGACTCCTTTTTCAAAGATAACAAGCACATGTTTAGACTGACAAATGGTGGGGTATCAACTGCATTTGGCATTTGAAATGTAGCCCAGCATTTCAGAACAATAGGAATCTACCATGTGGTCTTGTTAAAGATGTTACTGAAATGAGAATAAACTCACCAACTAGGAAACCCCAAATCAAATTATTATTCAAGTAAACACATTGAAAACAAAGGCATTCCCAGATGCTTTTGACAAGGGGCAAATGGATTACTAAATCAAACATTTCATAAATAAATTAGCAAAACGCATTATGAAACACTAACATTAATGATACACACCAGATTGCCAAATTCCTTAATCAAATCTCTTCAGTCCAGACCCTTATATTGTAAAAGGGCCAGTTCTTACAGACAGCTCATAACACAGAGCAAGTCTCTCCAATGATGTTTCTGCCATCACCAAATGTTTTCTTCTGATCTGTCTCCAGGCCTGACATTTTTGCAAATTAAACGGGATTACATTATCCATGATGGCTTAAATTCAATTATCTAAATAACTAACCAGCCAGATCCAGGACTAAATTACCCACCTGCTGCCTGAACTTCTTTGGTTGACAACATGCTGGTTTTATTTGTGTTTTAGAAAGTAAAAGTAGACCTGGATTTCTCCTAGTCTACTGGAGGAAAAGCTTCTTTGTAAGGAACCTAGACATTGTCTTTCATTTGGAAAGTATGGTCAAATCTTCACTGCAAAAGATTCAGTAATACTGAAGTGCTCAGAGGCAAGGGCCAAAGGGTCACCATCTCCCCTCTTGCCCTCTTCTCCTACGTCATTACTCTGGTCTGCCTTCTTGGCCATTTTGCTTTACATAATCGCAAACAAAGCCAGAATAGTAATCTTTGCTTTTGTGCAGGTGTCTAGGTCAAAGGGAAGTTAGGTTTCATTTATGAAAATACTGGCATATTTCCTTTTCATAAAAGACTTCAGAGGTTTACATTTTCTCTAACAGTGTATATACATGCATGTTTCCCTTCACACTCATCAAACTTCATGTTCCACATCGTTTTACATCTTTTCAGGTTTCCGGACCCTTTATACACATAATTTTAAACCTGACATAGGGAGTTAGAACAAACTTTTCAGATCTAAACAAAAAAAATCATAAGATTAAGACATGCTAAAATATGTGTGTACATACATACAAGTACACAGGTGTGTATATATGTACATGCAGATCTATACATATGTATGCATGTATAAATGTGTGTAGATACACACATATATGAAAGACAGATATATACATACACAATAAAACAAATAATCTACTTTTTCTCCCCCAAAGTTCAAAACATTCTATTATATTATTTATTCTAAATAGGTCTTTGTATAGGGTACGTATAAGACATATAAGTAAGATAAGACATAGTAGTCTAATTTGCCAGATTGCAATCATTAGACCTAAGCATAAGTCTTTCAGTCTCTTCAGAGCAACTACAGCCATGGAATCTGGCCTAGGGCAGTACTGACCAGAAATGGGCCATCACTCTGCTTTACACAGAGTATAAAGCAGCCTATACTGTACACTTGGCTCTAAAGGAGACTCAGGTCTTGGCTGAGACATCTGCACTTTAGAATATCTCCTGTGGATATTTGTATCTCCAAAGTGGAGTTGGGAAAAAGCCTTGAGAATAACAAAGCACAAGGGCTGTAGCTAACTGTTGGCTTCCTAATCAACATTTCCTTCCCCAAAGATGGCATATGTTTCAATGTAGCAAAACTGTTAGCTCTTTCTGTCTGGAGATGAAGTGGCAGATTTGAACTGGGTAGTCAGAGTCTACTGTGACTCATGTTATACTGTGCACACTGGGATAGAAAGCTAAGTGAGATGGTATTTTTACACTGGAAAATTCTTTTGTCTAATATGCTAAGAAAATGGAGTTGTTTTAATCAACTCAGAATCCTGGGAAATTTAGATATCATGTAGAGTCTTTCGTAAGGCTTTCAAGTTTATCTAATCCAATGCCTGATTTCACAGACAGTAAAACTCAACAAGAGGGAATGACTTGCTTAAGGTCATGCAGCTAGTTCATGTCAAAACTGGGTCACCAAATTCCCAGTGACCCCACTGTCTTCTGTATTATGCTGCCTTTATGTCACTCAAGGATTCCTGATAGTCAATGAATGAAATTAAGAATCTTTCAGTTAAAGATGTCACAAAATTACATTGTGGATAACATTTTTTTTAGGTCCCATTCTTCCCCAAACTCTACAAAAACAACAGTAAGGAACTACAAGAAGACAACAGAAATAAAATATTGGAATCTCTAAAGTGGACAGATTGGTGTTAATGAACTCTAAAAATCTAAATTCCTAGCCAAGGAGACTCTTAAATATATTACAGAACTCCCAAAAGTTTCAGGAATTATTTTCACCAAGTTCTTTTGGAATTGAGAGGTGTTCATGCAACACATAGAAAAAGATAGTTTGTTGGAAGTCTATTTAAGGGGCAGTTAGGACCCAGACTCCTTGCATATTGCCCATGCAGCAAAGCCGCTGGCCCTCCCTCACTTCAATGGGAGAATGGAAGCTGATAAGTTGAAGCAGGGGGTCTCCTAGGGGTGAGGACAATGGAGCCCCTAAGCGCTAGGATGCTTGCATGCATGACTCTGGAGAGCAGGTTCTGTGATGCAGGTCTAATTTTATTGAGGAAGTACAGCACTATATACAGCGGAGGTGGCCAATCATGGAATGCCAGGTCTTCTTAGGGAGCCAATGAGTGTAAAGGTCGGAGTACTGTGTACGTGGATCTAGGAGGGTCTCAAGCAGGCATTGCCATCTTCCTGGTTTGCCAGAAAGATCTGAATTGCTGGAGTGTGCTCACAGCATTGCATCAGCCACTGCACCGAGATAAACCTCCTGTGCTCTACCTACAATAAGTGAGAATGATGGTTTGTAGATGTTGAATAACAGTCTTGACTACAGAGCCAAGAGCTGATAAGCCAAGATGAGGTGTCCAATGACTATCACTGATAACATCAACAATTGCTTTCTTAAATTGTTTGCCGGGTATCAACTCCAAATTAAATCCAAGACACCTAAACAGTGCAGACCAGAGCTACCCTGCTCTAGACACCCTGTGTATGATACCAACAAAATCCCCCCTCTTCTACTGGCTTTGAGTTAATCAAAAGGATTTCACCTTGAATGAACCCGACTAAATCAGAGAAGCCTTAAAAAAAGGTGGAACACCAGAAAGACATCCTTCTGCAGGACTGAGATAAACAGCTATGCTGTGAATTGTGGTAAGCAATTGTGGGTGGGTTGCACAGCAGGCCCAGGTGACAACTGGCAAGAATGAGGCTTCAGTCTCGTAACCACAAGGAATTAAATTCTGCTAACAACCATTGATCTTGGCAGTGGACCCTGAGACTCAAATAAGAATCACAATCTTGACCAACACTTTTACTCATCTCACTTGAGCAGAGGAACCAGTCAACCCATACCCAGACTCTCAAAGCATGGAAACTTAGAAAGTGAATCATTGTTCCCTTAAGTCACTATGTTTGTGGTAACTGGTTATGCAGCAGTAGAAAGGCAATATTTCTGGGTAGTATCGATGAGAAAAATGGCCAAGTTAGAATAAGGCAGGAGTAGGCCATAGGCCAAGTCCTGCTACACTAGCAGGAGTGAATTTTTCATCTTATATTATCTATATTTAGTACTCTACTTCTAATTGGAGAGCAGACGATGTTTCCCACTTTCCTGACTCAAATTAGAAACAGGCTTTGAAACTTAATTATCTCAGTGTGGGTGGGGAAAGTTCAGACCAAGTTCTTATCACATTAGCTCCTGGGTGAGGGTAGGCTATCAGGCTATCAAAAGTGACCAGACTGAAGGCAGGATACTCTAGAAATGTGAACCTAAAATGCAAATGGCCTAAAAAGGAATCATTATCACAAAAGAAAAAAATCAAAGGCAAAAATAATAAAACCTGGAGCCCTGGTTATAGACACACCAAGCCAAGAGCTGAACATAGAGAGCCAAAGCAAAGGAGGCCACGGGAAAAAACATGGCACAGTGGGCACCATGGAGGTGAGCAGGTGAGAGGTATAGGTGTGCCAGGATATTATAAAAGTGTAGAGTTAGGCCCTGACTGGTTTGACTCAGTGGATAGAGTGTCAGCCTGTGGACTGAAAGGTCCCAGTTTCGATTTCGGTCAAGGGCATGTACCTTGGTTGTAAGCGCATCCCCAGTAGGAGGTGTAAAGGAGGCAGCTGATCGATGTTTTTCTCTCATCAATGTTTCTAACTCTCTATTTCTCTCCTTTCCTCTCTGTAAAAAATCAACAAAATATATATTTTTTAGAAAGTGTAGGGTTAGGTGATACACAGTTAATGCAGGTTTTCATGGGTTTGGAAAGCCTCTGAGGCAAGCCCACATTAGTCTCTCTGGAGAGTCTCTGTAGGCCTACTTTGGAAGTTGTGTGTGGGCAAGCCAATCATCACCCCCAACCCCCACCAAAAAATTCATACACCTTGGCTGGGACCCGTTGTGTGTAGGAAACTTCCCCCTAGAATCCACACAACTTAAGGCAGGGAATACACTGATGGAGGTCTCAGATGAAACTATTATAAAGACAATTCATGTTCTTAGACATGTCTCACGTAGTAAGGCAATTTGTCCTGTTATAAGAACAGTAAAATAAAAGACCCAGAACATTTTGGTCCATGCTCACCCTTTCACAGCCCATCCTAGAGTCTAAGAGGTGGGAGGTATTTTAGTGAGTATCTGTCTCAAGGCCCCTACACAGGTAGAGAAAGTTCAAAGAAAATATATAACCCTGCCAAAACCTAATACTTATCTTCAAATATTCAAACACCACTACAGGACAAAGTGACAAAGAAAGGACTAAATTGAAATTCCAACTCTGTGTCATGAGGGGTTAGAGTTCAGGCAAGTCACTTTATTTCTCTGAACTCAAGTTTTCTCATCTGCAAGATAAGTAATATAACATAGGATTGCTATGAAAATTGATCATCACAATCATGGATATACATGGCATAAAACTTTTTATAGCATAGTACATGGCATAAAACTTTTCTGTACATTTTCATATATGTATATATACAGAGTGGCCAGACTATTATTACCACCTGATGTTTGGTAGGCAAATTAGCCATACACTGCATCCCATGGGATATGGAAGCCAAAGGCCTGTTCCAACACCTTTGCTGTCTGCAGTTACCAAGATAAATGTCTCCAATTCGTATATAGGAACACAAGCATTGGACAGTTGAGATTGGAAAAAAGTCATGTGGTCTGATGAATCATGTTTCCAGTTGTGTCCTGCAGATGGCAGAGTGAGAATTTGGCAGAAACATCATAAAAGCATGCACCCCACATGCATGAGTACAACCCTTCAAATTGGTGGGGGCAGTGTTACGGTTTGGGGCACATTTTCCTGGCATGATTTGGGTCCTTTAATTCATGTGGAACAATGTCTGAATAGCAAACATACCTAAGTACTGATTGGTTGCTGATCAAGTTCATCCTATCATGTTGATGGCATATCCCAATGGAGATGACTTCTTCCAACAAGACAATGCACCAAGAGCTGAACATAGAGAGCCAATGCAAAAGGTGCTCGTATTATGCAGGAGTGCTTTCAAGAACATGAGGGAGACTTTACCTTGCTTAGGTGGCCCCCACAATCACCAGATCTCAATCCAATTGAGCATTTGTGGGATGAAGTTAAAAGAGCCATCAGGCAGCTGGTTCTACAACCATCAAATCTCACAGGACTGGACAGTGCTATTCATCAGGCATGGGGTCAGATTCCTCACATCACCTTTCAACATCTCGTGGAGTCAATGCCAAGAAGAATTGCCACAGTATTGAAGGCAAAAGGTGGCCCAACAAAGTACTGATGAGGTTGTCATAATAATCTGGCCACTCAATATATATGTATACTAGAGGCCCAGTGCACGGATTCAGTGGGATCCCTCAGCCTGGCCTGCGCCCTCTTGCAAATCCAACACCCGCAGTCTGACACCCCCCAATGGATGTAGTAATGTTCCACGCTGCAGTCGGCTGGGGAGGAGCCCAAACTTCACTGCTCTCACTCATCCCAGCCTTGCTGCACCTACATCCACTCAGTAGCATTGCCCAGGAGGCTGGAGAAGCTTGTGCTGCCACAGGTACACTTGCAAGCCGTGAGCCCCACTTCTGGTACCCTCTGGTCAGCTGAGCTGCACCCCTGCTGTGGCAGCACACTGACCACCAGGGGGTAACTCCTGCATTAAGTGCATGCCCCCCTGGTGGTCAGTGTACGTCATAGCAATTGGTTAACTCATTCAGTCATATATATACACACACATGCGCGCACACACACACACACACACACTTGATGGTGAGAATGGTTTATTTTATTTTTTATTTATTGATTTTAGAGAGGAATGGAGACAGAGGAAAACATGGATTTGTTGTTCTACTTATTTATACATTCATTGGTTCTTGTATGTGCCCTGATCTAGGATCTAACCTGAAACCTTGGCCTATCTGGTCGATGCTCTAGCCAATTGCGCTACCTGGCCAGGTGTACATTTTCTTGTGGGTCTTAGGACCAACTGTTCTCTCTGTTCTCTTTAAACCCATTTCTCAGAATCTTCTTGGAAGAAACCAAAAGTACTGAGTTTTTAAATCTGTACTCCTAAGTCCTGAACCTTAGAACAAACCCATCACATTCTTGAGGCCCAATAAGAAGTATCACTGGTGTTCCCCATGTCCCACACAGCCTCCTGGACTTGGAGGAAAATGTGTAGTCTGGTCTGCAGAGTACATCAGGAAAGATCAAAGCCCCAAGGCACAGTCTTGAACACGGTCAGAGGAAAGCTGTCTTGAAAGGGTCTGCTCGCCAGATTATGGATACTTCAAGCATGTTAAACAGGAACTGAAAAGCAACAGTGGAAACAAGACTCAGGGGAACAGAAGTGCAACCATTAAATTTTCATGATTTCAGAGGTTAGGACATGTGTTCATCACTGTAGCACTTTTTATGTCCATGAATTTGTAATGAACATAGCTGTTGAAAATAAGCCCTATTCACAGAAATAGCTTAGAACATAACTGGTGGCATTTTAGAAATTGTTATCAAAATTATTTTACCATAAAAAATAAAGAGCCTGGCTGGTGTGGCTCATTGGTTGAGCATCAACCTATGAGCCAGGAGGTCATGGTTAGGGCACATGCCCAGATTGCAGGCTCAATCTCTAGTAGGGGCCAAGAAAGAGGCAGCCAATCTATGATTCTCTCTCATCATTGATGTTTCTCTCTCTTTCTCCATCTTCATTCCTTTCTAAAATCAATAAAAAATGTCTTTTAAGAAGGCTTCAGTGAAGTACAGGAACCTAAATTTCCTAGCATCACTCCCTGTTTTCAACAGGCTAAGAAAGTTTCGCAGCTGTCAGCTAATGCTTTCTTATCATGCACTTTGGTGAGGTCAGTGGGCCATCTTTTTCTTCAGAAAGAAACTCAATACAGGAAGTTTCATGGTTTGTTTAATTCATGTGTAGTGAATTCTGGTTTTTAGCTCAAATCCTCCAGTCCAGAGTCATTTTCACATCATTTTAATCCCCAGCACACTAACACACACACAGACACACACACACACATTGAATAAGACAAACTCCTCCACAGTCAACTTGTGTTTTAAAATTTTTTGTTGCCTCTTTCATATTTTAGGAACATTGCTTCAACTTGCCTCCCTTTTTTTTCATGCTGGATTCTCTTAGACAATAGACCCTGAAACAAGGATTTGAGTGCAAATGGTTTAATGAGGGCTGGGGAGGGGTAACCTTGGGAATCACTGGGAGAGTAGGATAATGATACAAATTGAAAGGCAGCCAGCATAGGGTATTCGAGTGAGCAGGTTACCACTGTGGACAATGGAGGCTCAATCCCAAGGTTGAGCCCTAGGAGATTGTCTAGAACACATCTCCTAGAAGTTTAAAGAGCTGAGATATTTACCCACCAACTTATTTTGTTATTAGCAAATCCAGTATGCTCCAAATAAACTCCTCTGCACTTGTGGCCTACCCCACACACAGACCAAGTCCATTCCTGCAGCCAGCAAAAACCCTCTGATTTTTTCAAGTGCTAGCCATGGGAAGTCATGCATCAGAGCATACACAGGAATGGTGAGTGGCAAGCAAATGTAATCAGTGCCCTGACCTTGTCAGCTTCCTGCTGTATATAAGTATCCTCAATTCTAGACTCTCCCAAGTGACCTTTCTATTACTTGTCTTCTGTCCAAATAGGCCACTTAGCAATGGACCCTGGAAGCTTTCTCTAGAAGATCCTGCCTGTGACTTGTCTGCACACAGTCCTGACCAGGACCAACATTGGCAAAGAAAAGGGGGGCAGATAGAAATAGGCACCAATGAGAGTATACAGTATACAGAGTGGTTAAGAGCATGGATGCTGCCTGGGTGGTGTTGCTAAGTGGTTAAGTATCAATCTATGCACCAGGAGGTTACCATTCAATTCTTGATCAGAGCACATGCAAAATTGAGGGGCTAGATCCCCAGTGGGGGAGGGGGCATGCAGGAGGCAGCCTATCAATGATTCTCTCTCATCATTGATGTTTCTCTCTTCCTCTCCTTTTCTCTGAAATATCCTATCTAATAAAAGAGTAATATACAAATTAACTGTCACTCCAAGACAAAGATGGCAGTGGCTGGTACAAGACACTTGTGTCATCGCCATGGTGTGATGCAGGTGTTCTGCCCCAGCCCACTGGAAGAGGGCCTCTGGGTCTGCTTGGTTGCTGCTGCCACTGGGGTGCTGGGCCCCCTGCAGGCTGGGTCTCCACTCTTAAGACCCCAGCGGCCAGGAAGAGCGGAGACCCAGCCAGCAGGGGGCCTGGCACCCCAGCAGCTCTGAGCCCCACCTCGGCGCTGGGGCCACTGGGGTCCAAAGCACAGAAACCCACCCTGCAGGGGGCCCTGGCACCCAGCAACTCTGAGCCCCAGAGCCGCAGAGAAGTTGGGGCCGCTGGGGCTACAGCAGAGACACAAATATGCATCTCCTGTGGAAAGGGAGATAAACTATCATAACTTTATCTCCCTTTCCACAAGATGAGAAAACTGACCCTGATTTATTTAGTGATATGGGCTACACTTTTCTACAAGCACAGCATATGTTATGACCACTCCCAGGAAGGTCTAGTCAGAATACTGTCTCCAGGGAATAACACTACTGTGGTAAATCATCTAAGAAAGGAAACAAGCTTTTGTTGGGTTTATTCTGAAGGTCAGAGTATAAGCTGTGCTGTTATATTGGTAATCTTGAGATGCAGATGCTTGAAAAACAGCAAATGCAAAGAGAGGCTTCCACTAAAGTCTCCTGAGCTGCCTAAAATCAGACCCCCAAAAAAGTTTCCTTCAATGGGAAAAGTGTCATCAGCCAATGAAGACTGACTCCTGTCACGGGAGACTACAAGTTGACATCACACCCAAACTTTGTTACAAACTATCCCCCCAACTCCATTCATCTTTCCTAAAACTCATGTACTATCCTCTAAGAGGCCTAGATATCCCGTCCTCTTTCCCTAGGAAGAAGGTATTTAAATCTGGATTCTAAGCCAGCCTGGGTAGTTATTTATTTTTCCCAGGGATCTCTCACATATACACGAGGTACACATGTTAATGAACTTTTGCTTTTCTCTTGGTTATCTCTCTTTCATTACAGGGGCCTCCACTCAATTCAGAAGGGTAGAGGAACACTATTTTTCCTCCTCCATAATTCTATCTTGGGAAATCAAGTCCCAGGCTGAACAGCGAGTTTGGCTCAAGTG